>JAQIXG010000156.1:0-41538 GCA_034700105.1 Oconnorella tubifera
GACACCAACAAAATATTTGTTTAGAAAACTTGTGTAAGACATACTCTTATACTTAATTAGATACAAGTGACTAAAGTGATTCTGATAAATGATGCAATAATACTAATATAATATTTTTAGTTATTTCTGAAAAAATGGTTCAAATGGCTAAAACAAAAAATGGTTCAAATGACTACAACAAAAAGAAGTTCGTTACATAAAACCTAAAACACAGCACCGGCTAAAGAGTGACGTCACTTCATAGGCCTACATCAAAGTAAGAACGCTTCATTTGTTTGCTGTCTCGTAGGCCTATTAACTAGTCTCTGCCGCCTATAGGCTGAATGACAGACCCACTCTGAAGGCCTACGTCTACCTGTGCAGTTATTTTATCTACTGATTGCTTCGCTTATAAGTGATTAAGTAGGCCTACGCCAGGCTAAAAGGCCTACATAGCAGGTCTTAGTAGCGACAAGCGCTGTCATATGCATAATGTTTTTTTCAATGTCAATACACTTAATGCAGTATTACTAACATTTCAATAGGCTCTACCAGACATATGATAATATACCATTAAGCCTACAAACAGTAGTTAAGCTCTTACATAGAAGAAGTCGGTTTCACTTCTTAATAGTGGAACATTCAATAATTTTATTAAATTAAAAGTCGATCTAGGAAATATATATTATTTCAAGGTAAGAGTAAATGAAAAGTTCAATTTAAGCTAATCGTCCGAATACCCTTGACAAAATAAGATCAGAGTTTATAGGCTTCCTATATGCTCAATAAAACTTAGCAGTTTCTGAATTTTGTTCAAAAAGGTACATAATAATTGTCTACTGGAGTTTGATTTTCAGGATTTTCCTTACATTTGCTGTGAAAATTTATTAGAGAAAGAGCATTCAGAATAAAACAATTTAGTAAGACAACTTCTACTGAATTTGCATAGATACAATCTATTTCCAGATATATTAGGCTATAACCAAGTTAAAACTGAAAATTTGTCTTGTATAAACATCTAAAGGGTTTGACTTCGCAGAGCCTTAGGCGCTTTAGGTTACTTTAAAATCTGTGAGTGGAGACTTTTTAAAAATATTTCAAAATTCATCCGTTATTTAGATTATGCTGACTGCAATGGACGTATAGGGCTATCTATTACTAGACAAAGCAAGAAATGCATGATACTGCATACTGTGGAAGAACTTCCTTTCTCAAATAATGATACCGTGCATCATTATTTGAGTAGGCCTGTCATTAAGCGACTGTATTTTCAACTACTATAAGTTAACGTATTGTCGCTAAACATTAAAGGTTTTTACAATAAATATAATTGATGAGCACTTTCCAGACAGTTGACTGAGAAGGTTCTAAGTTAATTTTTCGGCAAGTGCTCTATAATTATTGAAATTAAATTGTCTACCTGGTATCATATAGTGAAATTATCAGTGAACAGCTTTATATAATTTTTGTCTCTTGCTAAAATAGATTCACACAAATATACCGACATCATCGTCAGCCATGAAAAGATTTTCGTTTACATCAGTCACTGTACATTTACTTTTACTTGCCTCTCAAGTCCTCAGTGAATTCCCTTGTCCTCAACTGCTGCCCAAAGGCTGCATATGCATTACTCAAACAAAACAGATCGAGTGCCTTCAGAGCAACTTTAAATATCTTCCACAAAACTTTTCGACTGACATCGAGGACATACAAATCAACTCAAGTCTTGTTGACATGCAAGTCTTACAAACTGTTTCATATTCAAATCTACGTTTTCTTCACTTAGACTCAGTTGGTTTGCGATACATCGAAGACTTTGCTTTCCAAAATCTTTCCAAGTTGCACACTCTGACTCTTTCGCGCAATCGCCTATCCAGTCTATCCGCCTCTACATTTTCTGGTCTTGTATCTCTAGATTTACTGGTATTAGATGACAACGCAATATACAACATCGAAGCGAATACATTTTCTGGCAAAAATCTTCCAAATTTGACCAGACTTAAGCTGAATCGTTGTCATATATACTCCATCGAACAGAGCGCCTTTGATGGTTTAAAACTTCTTCATGTTCTTTACTTGAGTGGTAACATGCTGGATGAGATCCCTTCCTTGGATGGTCTGGCGAGTCTGAGGGATCTCGATCTATCGAATAATCGCTTGAAAAATTTTGACACTAGTTCTATGCTGATACCATCAAGCTTACTGTATCTTAACCTTACAAATAACCTCATCACAAACGTTAACATTACAATTGAGAGTGACTCAAATGCAACTCTGTCTTGGTTAATACTAAGCAGAAATAAAATCAACAAATTTGAAGCTAAGGGTCTTGAGTACCTTCACAATCTGAGTGTGATTCATCTTGATTTTAATGAGCTGAGTATTTTAGACAAGACGATGCTGCCATGGAAGAATGTTAATCTTACGAGAGTGGAAGTGCAGGAGAATCCGTGGAATTGTTCCATGTGTGAGAACAGGTGGATCGTGGAACAGCCTGCCGTCACAAACTGGAAAATTCCTGATATTCGGTAAAAAAACGATTTTTTTATTTAACTTTGTAACATATCTACAGTATGCGGTATACTGAATGTTTTGACGATGAAGTAATGTAAAAGAGAACAACTGTTACAGTGGAAATAATAATCAAAACAGTGATCTTAACGTTAACTGAATTACCGTTAGAGAGAAATGTTTTACCAAGATGTCTTGCTATGATGTAAGCCCTTTACTAAAGGATGCAGCAAGTTATCGAAATTAGTGCGTTCTATATGACTTCAATCAACGATTCGTCGGTTCTAGTCGTATAACAAACATCTTTTATCTTTCTGCAAACACGTAACGTCTCACAGTTTATTTATTTACGATTGCAATTATATATTTTTCAGAAAGTTTATTATATTTAAATAGTGATGGGCAATGTTATGTTACCTATAATTGTTCAAGACCCACTGCTACATATTGTTCTATACAAACTATGAATTGTAAACATCAAGTTTTATAAAACTCTAGTAATAAAGTAATAAATTCGTTAGTACATCATAACTCTGATGATACTCTCGGATCAACGATGAAATTTACAACCGGCCAAGTGTAGGCCAGCTCAATTTACTCTGAAATATGACTGTACAGTACTAGCGTAGGCATAATATTTTACAAATCAGAAAAATACCATTAAAAACTATAGATATTTGATCACATACTTCATTGCAGGTTTTTAAAGAGGAGAGGGGCAACTTGAATTTTTTTTAGTTGGCTATATCTATTCGTTCATAATTAATGTAATAATGTTGGCTATATCTCTTCGTTCATAATTAATGTAATAATGAAAATTATTTCGAATAACTTTTATAAATTGCAACTCTTCTTATATAACTTATATGTGCTGTAATAATTCTTTGTTATAACGGAATGAGGCAAGGCACCAACAGATTACAATTTTTCTTCTTTATGAGAGGGGGAGGGATTTTCATAAAATTTATGTTAAAAAACTACATTAAAAATATTTATTAAAAAAATTACTTTTTAAATTGTCCAGCTCCCCCCCCCCCCGCCCCGCCACCTACCAGATGTCTCTGGAATTTATATTAAACAACGGTCACTTAGAAAGAAATATTAGTTTTTGCGTTATTTATTGCAAAGTTTATTTTTTATATTTTAGTAAAAGACAACCAGTAAAAGACAACGAATTAAAAAAATAAAAGCCATGCTCAACTAAAAATTAAAGTTATAACTATTCAGCGTATATATAGAAATGAAATAGGCTACATTAAGTAACATTATTTTCTGTAATAAGTAGTCGATATTTATGTGATTTAGTGAATAGAAGTAAAGAAATAATTCTAAATAAAATCATTTAGAATTAAAATCAATCATTACAATCACTTGCATTGGTATTTCGATATTAAATAATCAACGGTTCTATAATATTAACTAATTTATAACCGAAATCTAAACCTATAAGTTTTATATAATATGAAATCTATAAAACTTATATAGAGACAAAATGTCATTGCAGAGAAAAATTGATAAGATTTTATTGCTTGAACAAGAGTTGAAAAGCTACAATTATTGGTCTATTTACATGAGTAGTATACTGTAGATAGATCACTTGTTAAGGACAAACACATAGATTAGATTATAATAAAACGTGAAAAAACTGGCTGTGTTTTGTTTGTCAATTGAATTATAATAATGAAGTCTATTCAACCAAGTTTGACTATTAAGATTAAGGCCTTGTAAGAATATTTCAAACAGCCTGACACGATCAGAAGCAGCCAATGCTCTAATATTTTTCTCATAAACAAAATTAATAAATTATTAATATTGATTGCTATTGCATTAATTTTCATATGATTATTTTTCGAATGTTTTGACGTCTGTAACCCGATTTCTTTTGAATTTGGCATACATACTAAATATACACTAGTTACAAAATATAATTATTAATTATGCTAAAATTTAATATTTAGCAGAATATTAAGAGAGTCATTTAGTTGAGAAGGAACATAGAGGACAAGTTATATAATTGCATCAGGATCGATATAAGACGATCAACCCGGGAAAAAAACGATGTGACGTGAAACTTTAACGATAAAATGCAAATGGTCGAAAGAATCTTGTCTCAGCCAAATAACTGATCAGTTACAATCATTTAGAGAAATCAATTAGTTCCAATCTAATATTTATTTGCAGTACTTGTTCAGAAAAATAGAAATATTGTATGTCTACTACTAGGCTATGTATATTTACAATCAAGTTATTATTGAATTATTTAACTTCAGATGTAGCTCACCCGTTCAACTTCAGAACAAGACTCTCAGTGCAGAGATCTTCTTGACCTGCATCTCGTCCAGCCCCTTACAGTCTAGATCCAATATCTTAGTCGTCATCATCACACTCGTCTTCTTCTCAGCGATCTTCGCCATCGCTTTGTTGATCGTCATGAGACGACGTAGACAACGTAGACGTGAGACAGCCTTGAGACGAGCGTACAGCAAACACGGCAGTAATGGGCAGGGTACGATTTCTTACCGACAAATGGAGAACGGAACGAGTCCTTTCTCAATCGATGAAGACTAATTGTTGTTAATTTATGTTTTAATGATTTTTACATTTATATAGTATATTATTATATTGTTGCGTTTGAAATATTATAGGATATTTGTAAAGCCAAAGAACTTCTAACCCCCCCCCCTAACCCCCCACCCCACAGAATAATTACGATGAGGGGGGAGGGCTGACTCAGTCACTTCTAACTTTATAAAAAATGTGAAGTTAATTAATGTGAAGTTTGCTTTAATGACATTCTTATATTGCATCTACAGTATATGAGCTTAATCAAATAAAGATTTTGTTTAATTTAAACGCCGATTCACGATATTGTCTTAATATTGAACGATGTCTCAGACGTTGCTACGTTAAGGGCGTAGCAAGTTAGCGATAGAGCTAGCCTCCACATGGATCGAACGCGAACCTGACGGTTTCGACTCCAATGCTCTACCAATCGGTCAACGAGCTTCGATTCAGACAGTTAAACATGGAATAAAAGCTGCGCTAGCATCATACATGTAAGACATGCTTCTCGTCGGTTTCTTTGATGCTGCCTTGATTTAAAGCTTTGATGCAAGCAACGGCTATTAATAGATTTGAGAGCAAAGACCGACGACCTCAGCATTGCACAAAACTGAAATATTGAGAATATCTGTTGAGAAGAATTTATTAATGGTAATCATTATTATGTTAATATTTCGATAAGCGTTTATACTGTAAAATTATAATTATCCGCTTCCTGACGTTTTTGATTTAATTCGTTTGATTTTATTCTGTGCCAGAAATAATTACATACGAGTTTTATGAGTTGTATTAGTAATGTTAGTATTGTTGTGTAATTACTTTATTTGTCAGTTATTTATCTTGATGTCCTGGACAATGCATTTTGCAGGGGATTGCAACTTTTGAGCAAAAAAATATTATCAAATTTTGGTCTGTGTATTTAATAGAGGATATTGTCGTTTAAGTTATACAGATTGAAATAACTCAATAGATATTCATAGTCCTAAGCAATGTAAAGACGAAACAAAAGACTGAACAAAAACGTGAACAAAATGAATATACTGATATAATTTTTTTAGAATCTAATAGAATGAAGTTCAACTAAAACTTTACAAAGTTATGGGCCTACTATTAGTAATATCTTAGTTTGTTTAATTAGTCATCATAGAGCTAATTGTATATAATGATTTATAATGATAATAAATAAATTGTAATAATCAGAAGGAGGAATTACTTTCAATACTTTAGCGATTATACTATAGGAGCCTATATATTTATAACAAGAACGGCTTTCTTAACAATTCTTTCTTAAACAATTGTCAAATAATATGGAAATATATTTTAGACATATTACATAACAGTTTTGTTTATTATATCTAATATATAATTAGAAAATGGTTATCATAATATTAAAGCAGCCAACTTGTAGTAGGCCTACATGAGACGCTAGCAATACGAGAGACAGACAGACAGAGAGACCGACAGACAGAATAAGACATATTTGGACAAATTCATAATAGGCCTAGTTATGGATTCAGTTTATAAACAAAGCTTGATGACGTATATATTGACATATTCCCGCTATACATTGTGTTATTTTTAAGATAGTACTTACTGTACAACATCGGTTAATTTTATTTAAATACAAAGAAGCGTTTACCATATTATATAGTTGCACCGGTTTGTTATTAAAAGTCTTTACTTCAAAAAATAGACAAGCTCTTGATATGTGTTACTGGCTTACCTACAATACAATATCTCATCGTATCTTGAGTGCAATATCAACTAACATCTTAGGAGATCAGGATTAAAAACTACATAAAAACGTTTGATGTAAACTTTGATAAATATCCCGACAGAGAAAATATGATATTGCTGAGCCATTATAATGCGTTGTGACGTCTGAGAGTTAATATAAGTCTTTAGCTTTTGTTCTTCTTTGGATAAGCATGTTTATTTTAAAGACAACAAACTTGCGTTAAAACAAATTGCGTCAATCTTGTATAAATTAAAATAAATGCATAAATCAGCAGATATTCTGCGGTGCGCAGGCATTATTGGCAATACGTTGATGATGCTTGGGTCGACCGGTCCATGCGTTTTTTAGCCGAGTGGTAAAGTGTGCGGCGCTGCAGTTACCGGTTCGACGCTGGACGCAGAAAAGAAGGCAAGCGATGGCTATGATTGAACAGAGAAATATGAGTCCAAGCAGCAGAGGACTGTCAGTGAGCTTACGTAAACGAAAGCGTCGTGAGTTGAAGAGAGTTGAACTGATTGTGACTGTATTGGAGAAAACTTGCAACGTCTCATTGCCTGTAATAAAACGGTAATAAAAGTTTAATTTAATGGATTTCGGTACTATATGAACAGTGTCTCAAACTTAGCTGCTATTTTATGCGTCTTATTAATGGGTGCTGCAAGTTAGCGCAAAGTGATTATTCTAGATAATCTAACGTGGGCATGTCCGGGGAGTTATACGAAGTCTTTTCCTAAAATATATAACAAATGATTTAATGAATGTTTTCAGATGATAAGGATTTGATTTGATCATTGTGGACGCCTGTAAATGTCGCGGGTTTGGAAACTGTAGAAAATATAAACCTATAGAAATCTACTACCTACCAGAAGCTTGTGGTGACAAAAATGATGCAGGAAGGCAAGCACGACTCTCCATCTAAACTCAATCAACTTATTCAATATATTCTAATGAATGACGTAGTTTGTTTAGAAATCTTAAAAATCCTAATGTCAGTAAAAATAAAACTTCTAACAATTATTAGATTTTAAAATTAATTATTTAATACAAAACGCATTTTAAATAATAAAAACAGTTGATAAAGAGTTCACAAAAAGTTTACACCTAGAGTTTAAATAAGTATAGCAATTAGAATTTGTTAAAAAGTCAGTTTTAAACAAGTAAAATAAAGTGAAACTGTCCCATACGACAGATTTTAGATTGTTTACTTTATTCAGATTTTTGACTTTTTATTGCTTATTTTAGGTTTGTACACAGAACTTGCATAGGCCTATCAGAAATCATTCTTTCCTTATTGACCTGCATTTTTAAATTCTGTTAATTATAGGCTAAATCTAAATTAAAATACAAAAAGTAGTCAAATTTTATATAGCAACATTTTATGTCTCTCTCATTCTGTACAGAAAGAGCAGCCAACAGATCACACTGTATTAAAATTACAGTAAATCTTAATAGTAATTGCAGGCTATAGAAGAAAATAAATGAGCAGGTGCTTGATGAACTTTTACACCAAAATTGCATTCAGTGTGAGTTCAGTTTTGAGCAAATTATCAGAAATTGTTTTATATTTACAATTCACGGAAAACTCAGAATATCTGGTCCGCATTGTTTTAGCAATTTGTCATTGATGTGACAGTTTGTAATGCAATCATTTAAACAAATTGTTAACAAAACTTTTCCTAAATGCGCATTTTAATAATTGAATGGAGCAATGTCACGTTAAGATTGATTTGTTTTTAATTTGGCCTTTATTTTCTCCTTGCAGCTCCTAGACTGATGGATCGATCGCTCATTAATGGATCAAAGTGTAAATAATTACATTATACCCAAATAGATCTAATAGTTTTTTACGGGCAACATTGCTTATAAAAACAATTTGAATTATGGCCTACAAGCATTGACGTCAGTAAATATCATTAGCAAAAAGTTTATATTTTATTGCTACTCGGATAAAATACCCCCTGGACATAATTCCCCGGGATTCAGTCCCTCTTACGACATAATCCTCCAGCATATCCTCCCAAGAAATAGTGTCTTTGCGTCTCCATATGAATATTTATCACTCTAGCTATTAAGATTACAATAAATGTATATTAAATTTTGGTCGTCACATTGTACTCTATGATGTGGCGCTTTAAAGTTTAAACTAGTTTTATTTATTAATAATCGCAAGAGTATCGTAGTTAAGTTTGACCTATATAAAAAGCCCGCTAATTACAAAATCAGTGTTACCAATTTAGAAACGTACAAAATTTCAGTTAGGACAATAAAAGAACGCAAGAAAATCCAGTCAGTTTTTTCAGCTACCCGCTGTAAAATTAAGTAAATTATAGCATAATATTTGATAATTTAATGCAATTATACTATTGTTACATAAAATTTGTTCTATTTATTATTTATTTATCAAAATTTCAAATTTATGTTATTGCCAAAAAATTATTGGAACATTCGAAACAAATAAAATGTGCGCATGTCAAAAGTGGAAAACACTTACATTTTTATTTAAATGCATCAATAACATCATGAATAGTTTGGCTACGCTGGCTCCTTCTTCATAAAGAGCCAGTGTAACTAAAGTTCTAGTATCCTGCATTTTATTCTATTTATATTTTTATTCTCTCAATGTCATGTTGATACTCTCAGCAATATCTGCAATCAAAAACCTAGTTTTTTTAGACCTCGCATATCACATTCACATTTCCAGGGCACAAATTAATTTTTTTCAACTGTGGTATGGTCAACGCCAAAAACGACGCTTGTGTGTGTTTGTGTCAATATTGACCTTGATCATACAGACCGTTATAGGCGTTCTTTAATTCTTCTTTTATTTACTCACGCTGGATTTAGCGTGATTAGAGTTCATTTCGTGACAAAAGTGGATTTTATTTTACTTTAGATTATTTGATTAAGTTATAATGAAGTAAATTTCAGCAGAAAAAACTCCATTTCCCAAGTTCGGACACCAAAACACAAGATCTTGGGAAAAACCTACGGAGTGGTAATGCTGTACAAAATATTACAAAGTTTTTCGTAATCTTATGCAACCGCTTCTTAGTTTACATACATCTTCCGCTTTCTTAGTATTACTTAGTATTAAGTCAAATGAACAATCATTAAAAGAGCAGCGGCAAAAATAATTTCTTTTCATTTTAAACAGAGACTCATTTAAACTTAAAATAATATCGTGGGGGGCATACTTCCCCAGGGGATAATGTCTTGGTGAGGGGAAGGACGAGAGTGAAAGGGGCCAAGAGTTCGGGTAAAGTGGCGCACCAGCAGTACAAGTAGCGCACCAGCAGAACAATACTAATGGAAGAAAATTGGATTAAACGTAGAACCGGTAATTAATCCAAGAAGATTTTTAGAGACAATCGAATCTCACCTCTTCATCAAATGATCTCACAAAACAACAACCTATATAATGAGCATTACTTGTAGGTTATGTAAATAATGCAACATCTAGCATATGTAAACAATGTTACATGTAGCTTATGTAGGTATAATGTAGCTTATGTAAATAATGCCACATGTAGTTTTTGTGAACAATATATTACATCTAGTTTATATCGACTCTATGTAAACAATATTATAAGTAATCGTATACGTCTACTTTAAGTCTCAAAAAACTACAGTCGTCTTTAAATTTTAATTAATAGAATTTACAATATATTTAATTATCGTGATAATATAAAATATTTAACAGAAATATAGTTTACGGTAATTAGCAACGATGGTTTCGAGGACAGTCGAGAGACTATAGATACTATATGCACCTAGAGAGGATTTTAAGCTGAAAGCTTTACTGTATTGATCCGCTGACAGAGGCTGTGGAGATATTTATTAGTGCTACGGGGGGGGGGGGGAGCGATCCAATCAATTTGCAACATAGGGAAAGCTTCCCCACCATTTTTTAGAGAGAATCTTTTACCATAAGTAGGCGTATAAAATAAAATCATGCTAATTTTTCGTTTTTTGAAGACTTACAAACATGTTAAATTTTCGATATTTTTATGAAAAATTTATTACTAATTACATTTCTTATGTTGTTGCAATTCTATGAATATATTTATACATTTTATTGAATGGACAGTTTTGATCTGTTTGACGTTTGATAGTGAATTAGTGATTTGGTGTTGATCATATTTTGCAGAAGTAAAATTAAATTGTACACCTTGATATGCATTTGTATGTTATATCAAGTTATGATATATAATACACATTTTGCATATATCTTTAATGCGTTTTACAACAGCTTATTCTGTTGAAAATCATTTTCTTTTATATTTTAAAACTGAACCTTTTAAATATTTACGTCAATAATTCATGCTAGATTTGTGAGTCTCCGTCACTTTTGTCAGAAAATTGCAAAAATTTAAAAAATTCCAAAAAATCAGAAATTTATTTGCTAATCTTTGAATGAAGGTTTTATCGCCCATGGACAGTTGGCCGCAGCGCCTATATATTGTATCGGAAAAATCACGGAAACGCCCGAACATGGCCTGGGAACTAATTACTCGTTACAAGGCGCATGATCAGACAACAGAGTGACGACGTGTGTATCAATAGCGCTGATAACGAGGTGAGGGGGAGGCAATAGAAGTGGAGGGGGAGTTGGGGAGGGGAAAGAGGGGTTACATTTTCAAAGAGCTGGCATGACAGAATGAAGCCTCAAAACTGTGACCTTTAAAATATTTTCGTCACTGCAATAACATTATAGAGGTTCGATGGGGTCAATGCTATCTGAAAGGGGTCTGAGAAATAGAGGGGCAATATTCCGTTGGCTTACCGGCACCCCTCTGATGGGGGCTTAGTGCCGTGCACTCTTAAATTCACAATCAGTTATATGTGATCTCTGTCATCACATACATTATTCTCACACTCATTAGCACTCACGCTGCATGTAAGTTATATCTTCTATGAGTTTATGATGACACGTGTTCTCATAGTCTCTAGGGCATACAAACATACTGTACAGTGATGTATGCATTAATGTAGTGAAGCTTCAATCTCTCCATGCTTTCTGATATCTATGACCAGTAGCATTTATGATCGATTTTTGAATCACTAATGGTTGTAACCTGTGGGCGAATAGAATGCTAGCAAAGATTTAATGAATACGTCTCGCTAAATGTCATAGATTTATAGATTTAAATAAATCTTTAAAAATCCATTCACAATTCTTTTTAAAATTATAATAATACACTTTTTTAAAATGTGTATTATGTTTAATTAAAAATTATTAATTTCAATTATTAACAATTATTATTATACTTAACATTAGTTTCAAATTTTTTCTTTTAAAAATTAACATCAATGAAATTAGGCTTACATGTAAAATATAATATTTACTGAACAGTTAAAGAGAGTTTAAAAAACAGTTCAAACAAGAATCGCAATCAAAAATTCAAACAAAAATGCAGTTACTTAATAATAATAAGTCAACGGGCTTTCAGTGTTTCTGCGAGTCTGTTAAACCGCTGCTCTAACGACGTTTTAATTGAATTTAAATGTTATATTTTTCTATTATTTAATTTGAATTTTAAATAATAGAACAATTTCTTTACAAATATTAAATAGCATTTAACGTGATTGGTCAATTGTTTCAGTTTACTGTTTACTTCAATTATGTTATTCAATTTATTTTACGATTGTTCTTAAAAAATCGCTTGAAAAAAGCGACACAGACAAATATTCTGGTGTCCTCCCCTCCTCCCACTCTTTGCTCCCACTCCTTGCTCCCACTCCTTGCTCCCACTCCTTGCTCCCACTCCTTGCTCCCACTCCTTCCCTCCCTACTGTGAATTGGATTCTTTTATTGGAAATACATTAACGCAAGCTAAATAATTGTAAGCCTATTTACAGAGGGAGGATCCATATTTTTATGTCGGTGAAAGACTCGATTTTTAATTATATTTTGTTATTCCCCAGTATACATAATGACCTTTTTTTTAGTAATATACATGGTGCGCCAAAAAATAGCCCCCTAACGACTTAGCGATAAATATTTTTTCACAATAATGTTGCGAGTTTGTATAGGAGAAAATGTCCGTCAGACTACCAAATTTTGTTTTGATATCTCAATTCATTCACAAGTTATGAACTTTCTACGAAAGAACTTGACATTTAAATTTAACCAAGCTTCATAATAGAACAGCTTCTCAATTTTATGATTTTTTGCCAAATCATTGGACGATTTTTGTTGTAAAACGGGTTATTTTATGAGCATAGTAACTGCAGATAAATTATATAAAAAATCGACTCTGTCTGTTCTGATCTGAGCCTACAATCTATTTCTTGTTGACGATAAGGATGTGTTCATGAAGTTTCCCCAAATCAGCGCAAACCTCTTGTTCATCAGTTTTCATTCTGACATTTTTCTATGACGTAAGATCAGCATTTTTTGCAGGGAATGCCTCACGCTCCTGGTTAATATTGGACAAATAGCTTAGGAGTATTTACCTCTTTTATTGCTAAACTTTCACAATCTTTTACATTCCGGTTTGGTCAAATTGGAATTTTAAGTTTTTCGTAGCGGGTTCATAATTTTTGAGCGAATTGAGATATCAAAGTGAAATTTTCTAGCTTGATGTCAAATTTCCTGCTCTACAAACTGACAAAATATTGAGACAAAGTATTCATTTTTGGCTTAATTATTACAAAGTCGCTAGGGGGTTATTTTTTGACGCACCCTGTAGACATTTCAATTGATTTTCACTCATTTTATAAGTAACATTTTGAAGAAAAAAATATCCCGCCGTTATTATTTTAAACTACAATTACAAAGTTTTGATGTCAAATTGCTCCCCTAGTTTTTAATATGGTAGGGCGTGCACAAGGGGGGGGGAAGGTAGGAAAGTTGAAACTTTCCCACTGTACATTTTTTAAGTGCATATATAAATAAAATTTATCCAAAGAACAAATTATTTCCCCCCCCCCCCCCAGTCGAACTACAGTTGCAATGAACGAAGTGTTTTTTGAAGTCTGAATTAAGAAAATCACAAAATTGCTCATTTTAATGCAGAAACTCTAGCGAATAAAACAATTTTGAAAGCGCTGTAGTTACGACTAGCGAATGGAAAATATCAAATAAAGAACCAATTCAGAAATTTTTCAAATTGTGAAATAATTACTGTAAGAATATTTTCTGTAGATAATAAATATATCAGTAATAATATCTGTAAATAATAAATCAGTTTGTTTGTAAATGAATGTAATTCTAACTGCAGACATATACATATACATAGAGTAGTATAATAATAGGGCTGTAGATTATTTGTACAAATTAAATTCGTAATTGTATTTGACTTAAGTTATTATCATTTATAGAATTTTTAACATCGCATTAATTCAAACACGAATCTACTGTATATTTTAATAATAAGGTTAAAACTAATCAAAGTATTCAAAACGTCTTGCATTTATATGTTTGTCTGTTTTCAAAATGGTTTCAAATAATTTCAATGATTTAACGACAGAGAATTAATGTTTTGTCGATTTTTTATATTACACTTCTTAAAGATTTATTAAGTATTTTCGAACATTTATCTTTGATTTGAAACTTTTTATGAGTGATTTATTTGAATTTTAGCAGTTTTAGATTACCGCTAGTAAACTAATAATCTCCAAATTTAAGGATGATCAGAAGCACATTTAAATGCTTTACATAAGCCTACATAGTAAGGTACATTTGCACCTGTATAATATAGGCCCACAGCGATAAAGGGTACCTTACAATGGTGCTAAAGTAGCATCGTGCATAACTTATGCGACATAATTGAACAGTTTACTAAAGGAAAACTGAAATATTGCTTTTCATGGAGTCGAATCCGGAATCTACCGTTTCTGAGTCCGGAACTCTATCACTTTGACGACGAGCGTGGTTCAATGACATAAACTCTTCCATTATATTTGCTTCTCTTTAAGCTGCTGCAATTGCAACCGATTCATAGCTGTTATAGCAGTTGACCATAGCTGCTGCGCCTTTGATATTATACGCAGCCTTCAGCTATTAGCCCGGGGACAAACGAATATAAACATTGGCAACAACGTGCCTCTATCTCAACATTCGCTACCAGGCAATATAAACAACAAGCACTACAAGGGCCGCGAGGGGCTGCGAGGCAATATAAACAACAAGCCCAATGAGGGCTGCGAAGGGCTGCGGCTGCGAGGCGCCTTTCTGTCTCTCTGAACGTAATTAGGTAGATCGCACATGCATTTGATATGAATGAATTACAAATGAATGTCGTGCTCAAAAAGAGTTTTTTGATTGTCACTGTTTAGCGTTAAGAATTTAGTTTAAATTAAAGTCAGAAAACGTTCTTAAATAATGATATTTTATTGTGAAATATTATCTGAAGTATAACAGTTAATTTTTGTTTTCGACTTAGATTAAAAATTGATTAATCATAAGCATAGTTATATGGGTACGGTAGACCTCTATTATACTGTATAATAGTAGAAATAAGTTCACGTTTTATTCTATTTTTCATTCACTGTTCATTCATCGAGTATGATATATACGTTGCATCGCGTCATTGTATGATCTACACTGATGCTAACGAGACGCCCAAGATGCAAGTAAGATAACCTTGGTTGTAATAATTCTACCGGTGTACTAAGCCTTTCGATACATGGCTAGATGCAGAGTTGGTGATGAATCAGTTTTTTGAAGATTGCGTAATCGTGATTTGGAGCTAGACAGGTCTAATTGTTTCGAGAAAGAAAAAAGCTTCATTTGGACTAAACTTATTGTCACGTGTTGTCAATTAACTAAAGACATATATATTCTTTCGTTATCTGCTGAAATGTTCATCGCAGAAAAGTAAGAAATTATATCATTTGGTCTTGTTATTTAAGTTTGTTTTGTTAAATATGTATGAAAACTGCAGATAAGTATTTTAATAGATTAAAGAATTGAAAAGAGAGCTAAGTGCAATAATTGTATTTCTTTGAGGTCTGTCTGTCTTGTTTGCAGCGCATTACACAGAAAGTTTGATAATAATTATTTCAAATAATTTTTTCAATTTACTTTCAGAAGTTTTAGTTATTAGTCAAAAGTTATTACAAATCTCATTAAGCCTAGCATCACTTGTGTGTATCATGATAGAAAATATAGTTTAGTTTTTAATGACGTCATTTTACTGAAAATAGTTTTATACATATAGGCCTACAGTGACGTTATGATATAAAATTGTAATGACTTTATATTAATAAACATGTATATTGACGTTGTCATGTTAAACATCGAGATATCATGACGTTTAACGTATACTTT
This sequence comes from Oconnorella tubifera, assembly GCA_034700105.1. Classification (NCBI taxonomy): domain Eukaryota; kingdom Metazoa; phylum Annelida; class Clitellata; order Enchytraeida; family Enchytraeidae; genus Oconnorella; species Oconnorella tubifera. The sequence goes on from JAQIXG010000156.1 coordinate 16,065, forward strand.
ATCTATTTCATGACGTAATTTGTTGAGTACGTCATGATCTAGCTGCGATTAACGACGAGGCGTGTGTGCTAGCCTATAATTCAAACTTCTACTTTAAACGACGTGAAACAATGCAAACATTGTGTCTGGAGAGTACAGAACAATATTAAAACAATTATAATTTAAAAATGCTTTATGATTTATGAAAAAATGTATTACTAGTATAGAAATACTAACTTACAAAATAAAAATTAAGATTGTATCATAAATTTATAATAAACAGTGATTGCATATCTACTGTAGAGGATATATTTCTATAGGATAAAATGTACACAATATTTTGTACATTTTATCCTATAGAAATATATATATTCGTTTGGTGTTTGTTGCTTCTAAGTTAACATCAAGCGAGCACGGAAAAGCGGTATACAATACATATCAATCTGTTTCATGTTTATACTGTATATAATATGATCAAGTTAAATGCAAGAAAGAGATAAAAACAATATAGCTCATGCACTTGATTAAACTTAAAGGGCTAGATAAAATAATAGACATAAAGAATGTATATATAGGCTACCAAGTAAAATGTCAGACGCAGTGTCAATAAAAACTAGATTTATTAAACAAAACGAAAGTTGTTATAATGTTTTCAGGATCATCCGGTGCCGGGTGCAGGTCGTCTAGTATTTATGTTTAAAATTAATGTTAATGTTGGAAATGTACCTAATAATTGAGCTTTTAGATATATCTGAAAATAATAGGCCTAAGCTAGATTTTACGGTATCAACTGTAACAACCATCGAAGCAGTAGGTTATCTAGTCTGGTATTTTAAAGCCCAAGAAACTAACCTAGCCTAAATTGACATTAATCGTATTTCAATAGATAGAAAAACATCAAATTTTATTTGATAAATTTATAATTGTAAACATTGCAAGTTTTTGATGATATCGTTGGCACGGTATTTGTTATTTAATTTAAATAGCAATAAAGGGCTTTAACAATATGATACTGTAGGGATCAACAGCTCCATCACCCCCGCCCCATAGAGCCTCCGCTTTGATCAACAGTATCAAAAAGCTCCATGCGACGCGTTACATTGTAATACATGTTTCTTGCATTTGAAAAACAGAGCAATGTAATAAAATATGCTCCGACTGTAATAAGAAAGCATTTTAGCAATAAGAACATTTCTTCCTTTTTCAAAAGAAAGAGAATAAATTGCTGATAGAGCTTATGTTTGATATGAGCAGATTTATTTATGCATTATATTATGCTTCATTAGTGGACGTGTTGAACTAGGTCGAGTTTTCACTAATGATACCATATCGATGAAATGCTTTATCAAATTGCTTCAGTAATGTGGCAGATATGTTCACATTTATAGGATCAATAATGCAGTCGACTGTTGATGAAACCAGTGGAGAGTTGGATCCATTTCTAGGCGGATAATAACACAACGTTAAAGTTTGAATTCATTTAGTTTAAAATGCAGAAAAAAATCAACTTAAAAGCAAAAATCTTAAAGTTTAAATCTGCTTAATACGAATTTTAGTTTAGTTTTAGTCCTTTAGATAATAAACTATCCTTTTTAGGCAGTTTCTTGTTTTCACAGAATCCCTGATTCTACTTTGTAAAAAGAATGAAACAAATTTATTGCTCAGCTAAATAGAGTTTACATATTATTTGACAGTATGTAGTTTAATGAACAGTTTTGAGTAAATACTAGCTGTGTAATGGTAGGCTAAGGTGACATTTTTAATTTTGATGTGATTGAATTTAACAGGTTAATGTTTCAATAGAATTGATAAACTTTTTGCCTTTATGCCTATAATTTAAATTTATATCTATTTAATTTCTAATTCTGTTCTCATACTTTATTCAAGACCATTTTATATATTACATATACATGTATGTTAATTGAGTTCATTTTAGGAGACTGAAGTGTTCAGCATTTGTGGGAGGTCCTGGCCCCTTTATATGTCTATTTCCATTGTATATGCAAACGTTTCTTGGTATTAATTCAACAAGAAAATTATATTTTATATCTCTTTATTATATTTGTCTATTTATATCTCTTTAGGCGAGGGTCGTTAGGGTTAGATTTTGCTTCCTTTGAGACCGGTTCTCATATTACCATTCTCTAATACAGTTTGTGTAAAATATAAATGTAGGACATTTTTATATGGCTGGTCTAAAAATAGATACCTGCAAAAATATATGTAGTACCAATCGTATATATTGAGGCAAATATTTGGAGAAATTCAAACAGAGTTTTTTCTATACATTCCAAAGTCCCTATGTAAGCATGTGCCAGGAATCTGTTGTTTTTTAGACTAAAAATAAATCTATGAGCTACTGACTAATTGTTTTAGATAAAAGACGAGAGGATATCATATAGGTTGAAGAATAGCTTATGATGTATATACTGCTAAAAAATTCCTTCAATCATTTTTCATTTTTCTTCATTTTTCTTACACTCTGGGCATTTATTGATTAGTGGTTTAAATGTCACTGTGCTATACGTGCTTTTTCTTTAGTAACAAAATAAGTTCAAGACTTTCATAAGTAGAGTGCAGCTTTCTTAACTGAATTGTTCTTCGGTGCGAATAGTTGTAGAAGATGTACATCGATGATACAGTGTTTGTTTTCTATTATATTAATCATGTACTTCATGTATTTGATGTAATACCTTATCCTCAGGTACTTTCTTGCTCCTGAAGACATATTGACATGTATTGACATGTAGTAACCTGAAGGTGCACGCTTTTTCTGTTATAGTTTTATTGTCAATTTAATTACGGTATACTAAAGAAATTCAATTGTAATTTTGTTGTTATATTTCACTTCAGCTAGCAATTTGTAGACTTAAATCTTGTATATTTTTTAACATTTATACAAAGTACAAACAGCCATACTATACTGCTGATCTATAGACAAATTTGGTTTCTAATTATAAGTATTACCGACCAGTACAATATTTATTATCCGAACTCAAAGAATTATAAGTTTTACTAAATGTTTTTGGTTTCTTGAAATGATGTTTTCTTGAAAACGGATGGCAACATTTATAATGTTGAGAGAAGTTGAGAGAACTGCATGCAATACTCAGACAGATGTTGATTAACATGGGGAGTATTATGCTCTTGTTATGATGAATGATAGCTTACAGTGCATAGTATACAGTAGTACATACAATATTACACTCGCTGGATTTTAATTGACGTTTCTAGAATGTGGCAACTATGCAGAAGGAATAAATACTTTGAAGAATAATTTGTTGAAGTTTTTGTTAAAATCGTCCTCACGTCAGAAATCGGTTTATTACAGGTTTATCAAATGGGTGCGACAACCAATTAAACTGGATTTTGTAACTTTTTAGAGAAACAATATGAATTTTTATTAAAGTTTTCCCTCACGAGAATTTTAAACTATATAAATACATAAGGATTTAAATACATAAGGATTTAATACATAAAATAATTTATTAATATATTAATATATAATAATATTTAATAATAGATTTAATATTTAATATTTGATTTGATATAATAATAATAAGATTTGATAATAAGATAAGATTTGATATAATAATATTTAATAATAGATTTAATATATTAAATACATAAGGATTTAAATACATAAGGATTTATTTCAATACATAAGGATTTAAATCATTAAATTGTTTACATTAAAAAATCTTTTCTCTTGCATTTTTTGTGATTTACTCAAACTTTCATTATTGCTAAAAAGTGATAATCAGCTTTATTTCTTAAAAAAAGATCTCAATATTGATGGAGATCCTGAAGTTATGTAGTGCATTAAGTTAAGTTCAGATTGAAAGAATTTTTCTTTCATTAAGTTTTAAAAAACTTGATCCGTATAGCATAAGCCATCAACTTTTTATTAACAATGACAATCATAATGATCAATAATGACAATAATACTTCTTATATAATTATCCGCTAATACAGATAAAAGATCTGACCAATGAACAACTGTAATACATCAACCTCAGTAACCAATGGCGGCGATCAGTACAACAAAGAAACTTCTGGCAATACTGCACGCAACTGCACTGACACGTCCTTGGAAGCCAGCGTGCCTGGTGGAAAGGTCAAACAACTGCCCAAGTACTGGGAGAGGTCCCAGTCAGCCTTTGAACTGGATCCAGCCAAGGATGCCACTCACCCTCGATACACGTCCACGTCTCTGCTGGAATGTGGCAACGCTGCAAGTGTAGACAGTGGAAATAAGGTTTGTATTAGAGATTCTTTTTGTCAATAGTTTTAACTGATACCTGACATCGTTATAGGTTTGTAATTGTTTGATCTATTGTATGTTTGTAATGCGATCACGTTGTTCTTGTCTTTTGCGTGGTTGTTTGTTAAGTTTTATGGAGTTTAGTGTAATATCAATATTCATGACATTACATTATATAATATTACAACACATTAAATTTATACTTTTTAAAAGACTTTTTACTGAACCTGATTTATATACATTTTGTCTTGCTAGGTATCTGAACATTCAAGCGTCTACTGGGATTTATCGAATGCTGATGATGACGCCACTGCTCGCCATGGTAAGTTCAAGATCTCTCTTCAAACAATCCATCAGAAGGAAGAGATGACATCATCTAACGGTGGAACCAGTAGTCCTACTGTATCCATCCAAGCACGTGTCGTCCGTCGTATGTCTTCTGAGACTCTGTCTCACGCAGGCGGACCAACAACTTCCAAAACTGAATACTCAGAATATTCACTTCCTGCTTCCGAATTTTCCCTTCCCACCTCACCCCAGATGGCCCTCCCCCCTCCCACTGATGAGGGGGTGGTCTTCTCCTGCCCCGCTACGTCAACCAATAGAACATTCACATTCACCGTCAACCAATCATGTAAGCCGAATCTTACCGTGGTCCTTGCGAGCGCTATCCCTGTAATGAGAGAGAACATTGAAGCGCTTGCCGCTAATAGGTCGGTGGGGGAGAAATGTGGGGCGTTGAAGGGCATGTTGGCAATGATCCAGCAAGCATGGTCGATGCCTACCATTGGGAGAGACTTGGCGTACGGGTTGTGTGATGTGTTGAGGAATGACGGAGGGCTGGAGGTGCTGATTGGCAACTGTGGAGATGAAGAAGTTAATCGTGATGTTGCTCTGGGCTCAGCGCTGGTACTTGCTCAGTCAATGACGGTCAACAATCGTGACTTTGTGGCAAAGAAAGGACTCGAGGTCAGCAGTTTGTGATTATATACTAACTTACATACTAATTTTCAGTCATAATCATAATCATAAAGTTTAACGTCTGTTTATCTCTCAAGGGACAATATTGCAGACATTGAACTTTAATTATTTTATAGATATTAAATAAGTAATGTCTAACTAATAACAAGTCTCAAATGTAATATTGTCGTGTAGGTGATAGTGAAGATGGCCGCTAGGGTGCGTGACGACCCCCAGATGGCCCAGGCGACGACTGGTATCCTTGAGAGCCTCTTCAAACACTCCAGGGTCACGTGTTCAAAGCTCATCAAACATGGAGGTCTGGACACGGTGCTGTATTCATGCAGGACGTCTAACACGGACATACTGAGACACTGCGCTGTGGCCTTGGCTAATCTTGCCATATATGGTGGAGAGGAGAACCAGCAAGAAATGATTGAACACAAGGCGCACGAGTGGCTCTTTCCTTTGGCTTTCTCTGATGATGACAGTGTCAGGTCAGTGGATGCATCTGTCTGACATTGTCATAACTCTTACTATTATACACGTGTTAGTCATGCATAATACCATTGTCAGTCGTTAGTTGAATGTCACATTGAGTTCTTATAGCCTGAATCAATGGGATTTATTTGCAATTAAACCACAGGGATTGAACCTGAAATCTTTCAGATTTGAGTGCAATGGTCTAAACTCCAAGATCAAATCAATGCAGTTATACATACTTAACATATTGTATTGTATTGTATATATAAAACATAAGTATTGTATATCTTCCCCAAGATTATAAATATAATATATTGTATACCTATTCCTGTCAATTTTCTGAATGTTATCCTCTTCAATGTACATTACTCTGCAGCATGCTGTATTAAAGCTATTAAACATTACTTTGTAATAATGTACTGTAACATAAATAAATCATGTCCATAAAACAAAATAGTTTTTGCTTTATAGTCTCATGTGGATTGCATTGATAATAATTGGCAATGATTTTCATTAGGTAAAGCTTTTTCACAATTAGGAATGATCAATTTCTAAATCAATATTCTATTAACACAGAGACAGACAAACACAAAGAGTGGTATGCGACTGCCATCCCCTCTGCAAATTTTTAATTCAATTTTTGTTTTGTCACGTTACTTAAACTGCAATTATAAAGCGCTTGGGAAGTTCATCAGAAAAGATTCACTTAGACCACCAGTTAGTAATGCAAAAAGGTCGTCAGATTTTTGGATAGTCTCCCCCTCCCCAATTATCTAGTGAGATATATTCATTGTTATAAGAACACAGCTATAGGCCTATGCTAAGCTGCATTTTAAATAAAACAAAGAGAAATACTGAGAAATGTTATGTTAGCGATTCACTAACTGTAACCTTGTGGAAAGATCATTGTAATGATAGAAACAGGTGATATTTGAGATTGTAAATCAAATGTGAACAGTTTATTTAGCAGGCTTTCTGAAAGATATAGAGAGCAAAAAGAAGGACAAGGACATGAAATGTTTTGATGAGTCTAAAACTTATGTGATAACACAATTGATGAAATATGTGTATATATTTTAGTTTTTGGTTGTTGTGTTGGTATATATATTTTTTTATTTTGTCAATATGACAGTAAAATGAAATGTAACACGGATATGGTTGATGCTAACACTGTTATCATATAATTTGACACGAGGATACATTGAAATTTATTCATTTTTATTCTCGTTCTTGCAACATCAATATTTCATTCTTTTTAACCCATTGCAGTAAAAAAGATGTTTAATTTCTTAATGTGAACAAGTGTTTACAGTTTACAAGATGATACTTCAAGTTGTTGAATTTTACCCGCTTTAAACATGAGATATTTTACAGTTAGAAGTTAAGTAGTCCGTTGATTTTTGATGACAAAACTATACACAAGTTAAGAAGTACTTAACTGATGCTGTGTTAAGACAAAAGAGTAAAAGGTTGAGAATTCCTATCAAGGTGATTATAGAAGAATGTGGTTTTTTAGACTAACTCAAGAAAAGTTGGGGTGTTTTAGTAAATGGTTTAAAAAAGATCGCTATCTTTATATCTGGAAGCTACTTCAGAGATAATTTTGAGATGATTTCTGAAAGATTATTAGATTTGTCAAATTTTTATCAGGATTAAAAGCTTGCATGTCCCAAATGCTTGCCTATTACAGAATATCATTAAAAAAATGTGCATCGTGTGTAAAAGATAGTGAAAGATATTTTTGACTTCATTTGTATTTATTACTTCATTAGTAAGAGTGTTTATATTTTAAAACTGTTACTGAAGACTTTACTTACAGTATGGATCTACTAATGATTCTGTGTAATATTTTCATTCTAACTATTCAAGCTATTTTCATTCTAAATATCTAATATACGATTTGTACATGTTAATTGCTTGTCATGCACTGAATCAAGCTTACAATTGACTGTTTTCACTTACGCTCTAGGTATTATGCTTTCCTGGCGATAGCTGCCCTGAGTGCCAACAAGGAGCTAGAAGCCGCTGTGGTGAGGTCTGGGACCTTGGGTCTGGTTGAACCATTCATTCGGTCACATGACCCGATCAAGTTTGGTAAGAGTGACTACGCACATATGCATGGTCAGTCCAAGGACTGGCTGACCAATCTTGTCCCTTTGTTGACCAGTAAGAGAGAAGAGGCTCTCAGTCTGGCTGCCTTCCACTTCGCTATGGAGGCGGGCATACTGAAGGAGCGAGGAAAACTGGAGGTGAACTAGATATCATGCAATGTATTTTTGGTATTATTGGTATATGTTAAGGGCAGCAATTATTGCTTGTATAAAGTATGAAGAGATTATATAAACCATATACTGTTTCACAAATTATCTGCTTAGTTAAAATTTATTATAATTTTATTATAATTATCGCATATCTAAACATTTAATTTGACTACCATCAAAAATCCAATTTTCATTTTCATTTAGATTGAAAATAATCGACAAGATGTAAACATTGTAATTTTAGCACTAATGAATATTTTCTTCAGAAAAACTAACTCTGGCAAGATATAAATTACAATTATCATCCTGTCCACTCATATTTCATTTGATTCTTTATGTAACTTTCTAACAGCTTAATGTATGTATTTTTTTAATTGAAGTTTGTAGCTATAAAATTTCAAAAGAATTATTTTCATGTTTCTAGACAATTTTTAAATGATTATTTATTTAAATTCATAAACATTTAGTCACTCGATGAAGCTAAACTGAAATCAAACGAGAGATCGATTCGAAATCGATGAACACTGACAGTCATCGTTGTTTGTAGATATTCAAAGAGATAGGAGCAATAGAGCCTTTGAAGCGACTTGCATCAAGCACATTCAATCTAGCAGCAAAGTTTGCGAGTCAAGCCTTGAGGTTGATTGGTGAGGATGTCCCACAGAAGCTAAGTCCCAGAGTTCCATTGTGGACCTCACAGGACATCCAACTCTGGCTCAAACAGGTAGACATCATGCCATGTAGTAGCAAATATAAAGTTTTTGTCAGCAATTTGCTGTAATATCATAAAATGTTGTAGTTTAATTATTCTTGACAAATTGGTAATCCTAGAAATATGGTATTAGTTTTTGTGTGTATCGCTTGTTAGAATTTTTCCATAATTTTGGATACCTTGAACGTTTGATGTGGGACTTTGTGTTTTAGATTTACTTGCATTGTAACTTATCGAATGAATTTGTTAAGTAGTTGTGCTACCGGAATATTGTTTGATTTTTTCTATTTTTGAAAATTATTGCATTAAATTTATTTAATATTTTTGCTGATTAAAAAATTGACATATGGAAATGTCCAATAACTTGTTAATCTAACAATCTCTATACTATCAAAAACAATTTAAAAATGATTAATCATAATTGCCTATATAACATACTGTGGTGAGTTATTCCAATTATAATTATTAATCACTCTATCTCTGTAGATATGCTAAATTTAAACTTTAAATATATTTACGATGGCACTCTTTCAATTAATTTAGACAATTGTTTAAATGCAATTCTCACATGAAGTCAATTATCTTCCATCAACCATCAAATATGTTTTGGCAAAGAGATATTATTATCCTTCAAATCATTAACACAACTTTTAACAATATAAGCCTGAGGTGATTATATTTATTGAACATTTGAAATTCTATCTCTCTGATGCCAACATTCTTGGCATTCACATATGAGAAGATCAGCATTCATTGATAGCTAATCTGCTCATTGGCTAGCGTGCCTGAGTAATATGTGAATCGGTATAAACCTGAAATCTAAACTATTTACTAATATACTAACATAGTTCTGAACTATTTCTGGAGATGTCTGCATTGTTATTGTTAATATTAACTGACATAACTGCAGCTAGCAACAGATGTGTGTACACATCGCCAGCATGTCTAAATGATGACTGTGCACTCTGTCAAGGTCACAACTAGATCTGTGTTCTGAAAACAATATAAAGTTATTTTATTGCAGTTTAACTGTCCATAGATAACGTCCAAGCATTCAGATGTGATAGGTAGGCTGATTCAAAGACAGGTGCTTAATACTACTGGTTGTTACATTTATTATAATTGTGATCTCTGTAACAAATAGGTTGTAAGTTATGTTGAAGTTATTTATCACATCACTTGTTACTGGAAGTTGTTGTTGCTGGATTGTTTGTCTTATGGACTTGAAATATGATGTAAAATTGTTGATCTTCATTTATATTGTCCAAGATAATTTATCAGAGAAGATTGATTTGCATTATTTTTAAGACATCAAATTGTTTACAAATAACTGGCTCAACATTTGAATTTAAGCATCAAATGTGTAGCCTTATATAAATCACATCTAATTATGATAAGATACACCAATAGTGATAGTAAATCAGGTTAAATGATGATGTTGTTGAGAACGCTCTGCGTGGGCCATGGCCTAGTTATTCGTTTCATCTTAAATCTGATGATATTTGGCTGCAGTTAAACTCATCTGGCTGCAAGGCTGCATGCATCGATCACTTTTAATAGTTGAGAGGAAAGGCTGTAGGTCTCAATGTTTATCGCTGGATAGAAGATCTAGCTGTAAAATGTCAATTAAATGTTTGCCAATTTATCTTCTGTTGATTGCTTGGGATGTGAGCAACACTGCAAGTGTAATGTCTAATGTCATATATCTTTCTATAATCAATCAATTGTGAATACAATATGAATGATAGTCATAAAGTGTGAATTATTCAGACTTTAGATAATTATTTATAATATATTATGTATGAGATTATGTATTAAATTGAATAAATTACAATATTTCGAATATCTGTATATAAATATTAATTTCAGGCTAATTTACATTTTTTAGAAGATAGTAAAAATGACAACTGTAACTAGAATTGATGCTTCAAATATTTAACTTCTTTAATATCTTCTTCTCTGTTGGTGTTTGTTTCATAAAATAACTCACTTTAACATCTTCACTTCATTCAGTATTTCTAATTAAACTCTAATTAAACAGTATTTATAACTGACATTATACTAATTCGGTGAAAATAATGCTGTATAATAATCACTTTTAGTGCTTACTTTATGTCTAAATTTTTGTGAATTAACTGATAAAATTTAATTGAAAAAATATGATTGTTTTCACAAGGGCCTACACTTCCGTGTTGTTATTTAGCCAATTTTGTAATTGGATTTAGAATTTAAGATTATTCTATGCTGTATTTTTTATTGTTAGTTAAATGAGAATGAGAAATTGAGAATTAAAAAGATTATCAGTTTTTTAACACAAACTTTGATCAGTACTTGTTATCTTTGGTCTAACTAGCAAATAATTAAACTAATCACAGGTTTGGTTGTTTCTAAGTACTGTTTTGATCTTGCTGAATGTTTTTTAACTTTCTAATATGTGAAATTATAAGAATATGATGCGATAAAGTGTTCCTTCTACGTCTAAGACCTATTGTCTTATACATAGATACAGTGATACAGTGTTCTTTCTATGTATTATAACACCTATGATTGTCATAAATCTAAATGCTCGTTTGAAATAGAAGAGATATAATTGATAGCACAAGACAGTGGTCCATTAGAAACGTGAAAGCACGTACTGTATGATTTATATGAGTTTCTTCACAAGTTAAGTGAACGCAGCACTTTCTCTGACACTCTCAATTAATGTCTTGGGAATAATTGTTGGCGAGAGATTGAAGGACTCCACATTTGGAGAGTCCGAGACTTGAAAATTGACTTGGATAGCTCTAAGAATAAGATTAAGTTCCTTTTGACATAAAAACTTATAACTTGTCAAATTTAATTATGCAGGAGTCTGTATAGAGTAGGAATAATATAAAGTTGTGCTACTTAAGCATTATAAGTTCAGTAGCATAACTAGATTTTGTATTTTTATATTTAATAGCAGCCCTATTGTATTTAGTCCTATAATGTAGCAAATTCTAAATTACAATTTAGCATTAAATAAGTTAGAAATAAACAATATATTTCTATATATCTCAGCTATCATTCTAACATCTGCTTTCTTAATCTAGACATTTAGCTGAACTTTTCATTTATTTTACTTCTGCCTGCAGTACGAATAAAAAAGATCCCTCAGTACTATTTAATTACCATTGTGAAACTAATTGAAGTGGATATTCTTGTGCTTGGTTGATATTTATATTCAAATTTATGCCCAATTAATTTACTAATTGGGTATAAAATTCTGCCAAATTATTGAATATACCGGACAGTATAGTCCAGCTGGCGACCTTAAAGTCATCTGTGTGTTCTACTACAGACGACAGTGAGTGAAGAGATCCTGCAGTGTTTCGATGATTGCAAGATTGATGGCGATCTACTTCTACAACTAACAGAAGACAATCTCAGAGAAGATTTTAACATGAAAAATGGCATTACACGGAAAAAGTGAGCAATTGCATGCAATGACATATATTCAATTTCTGTATTTTCTTTATATTTTCTGTTTCTTTGTCAATAAAATCCATGCCTTATGTCAGTTTATTTACATGCCCATTTAAGCTAAATGAGAGACATGATGCAAAATTTTGTTCTTCAAATCGCACTTTGAATTTTCAATGTAAAATCTAAGATGTATGATAGTATGATAAAATCTAATGATGTATGATAAGATGTATGATAAAATCTAAGATGTATGATATAATGTTGTATCCTGATAGCGTAATGAAAACGCTGTAGCAATCTTTAAGCTCATGGCGAGATGTAATTATAAAATTGTTGAAAACTTGCAGTAAATCTTGCAAAAATAAATTGTGTAAAAAATAAATTTTACAATTAAAATGAATAAAAAGATTCTTTTATCACATTTATAGGCTCACTATGTATTTTATGTTGTAAAGATTCATGCGTGAGTTAGATCAGCTAAAACAGACAGCAGACTATGAGTCATGTGATCCATCCCACCTCGATCATTGGTTGAAAGAAATAGGGGAGGAGTTTCGCCAGTACACATATCAAATGGTTACATCAGGAGTTGACAGACGGGTCTTGCGACTTTTAACTGAAGAAAACTTACAAAGGGATTGTGGCATTAGAAACGGGGTACATCGGTTAAAGATACTGGAAGCCGCTAAAAGTTGGTATATAATTAAATTTATATTAGACATAAGTCTAGCTAAGTTATTACAAGAGTAAAAAATAATGTTTATTTTTAAATGTTCTTTTTACTCTATAAGATTATTAAGTTGATTCACGAATCACTGATAAATTTTTCTTTTATGATATGGTTATTTCTTGTGTATACTATTATTATAAAATTATTGATGACACTAATATTGTGCTGATGTGCCTTTAAACAACAAATGAAGAAATTCTTTTTGTTGATTTGTTTCTCTCACAGTATTAGGCTGGGTGTGGTGAGGGAGGCTTATGGCCCCATTAAAAAGAAAATTAAATTTGTCAGATATATAATTTTTGCGTGTATAAGGTGACAGGAGAAGATCTTATGCTTTTAATGACTAAACACAAAACAAAACCTCTTAAGTCCAAAAGTTTCTATGTTGCTCTTTCTCTTTAATAAATCTAAAATCTAATTTCACTACTTTTGAAGCACATTGGCCAAGTGATTAGAGCGTCAGACTTAGAATCAATAACTCTTGGGTTCTATATATCCTGTATAAGTGTATGGTTATTCTTAAATGATAATCCAGTAATGGTAATGGTGATTTTAATATACAATTTATTAAACTTCTTCTATCTTCATTGTTTTAAAACTTTCTAAGAATGAATGTTTAATTCTAAGATTTAATGTTTTGTATTGAATAGAAATGTCGAGCATTATTAGTAGTCCAGTTGGCTTAGATCAGCCTCTAGATATGATGTGTGACAGAGCTATAGATGCATTTATTAGCTACCGGCGCTCTAACGGATCTCAGCTAGCAAGGTACGAGGATGTGACTACTGCCACTAACATGGGCGTATTATTTGGGAGGGGGCAAGATGGGCAATTTAATGTTTTTAGGGTTCTTGGGGCTCTTTGTTGCACAGTTTGTGGGGACTTTAGTTCTCTTGAAATTTTTATATTGTGAGTTCTTGAGAGTGAGCCTTAAGAGTTTGAGTTAGTTAGTATTTTTTACAGTATATAGGAATACCATAGGCTAAGCAGTAAAGTGGAATAATTTCTAAAATAAAGTAAGTGGCCTGGATGAATAATTGTTGATGGGGGGCCCTCAGAGACTGCCACAGTTTGATTTTAACTAACTAAAAGCTCTCTAATTTGTTTCTTGTCCTCTTGACCTCAATATATTGCGATCTTGTGATGACTTAAAAGATGTACATTACAAATGAAGATTCATCAGAATTGTTTTCCTATCATTGCCGAAACATATATTTGTTAAGCTGCAAATAATTCTATTGCAATTTAATAATAACTGCTTGTAATGTGTTGTTTTGATATATTTATGTTACTGCATATAGTTTACTCAAAGTTCATCTTCAGTTGCGAGGATTTACGATATTCCTAGACATAGAGAAGTTGAGAGCGGGCAAGTTTGATGATAACTTACTGAATAGTGTACGCAATGCAAAGACTTTCATTCTGGTTCTTACTCCAAATGCTCTTGATCGGTGCGTGGGTGACTCGGATCTCAAGGACTGGATACACAGGGTACAGTACTGAGATTTATAGAAACAAAACTTGTCTCTAGCTTTTGTTTATTTTTCTCCATCATTCACAAATAACTAGATAGAGTTTTGGGCTGATGTCATGTTAAAGAAACAGATGTACTGTATTATGTGTATTCTGTTGTATATATAACTTTGATTAGTCATTATTCATTTCATGATACAGTCTTTGTTTCGCGTAAATCTTCATGTATTCATCATATATATTTATGTGAGCCAAATTTTACATCAATTTTATAGTATATAAATTTTGTCAATTAGTATAAAATAAATGATATATTACTAGTAATTCGTATCATCATATTGTATGAATATACAATGTGACAGGAAGTAGTAGCAGCATTAGAGGGCGGATGTAACATCATTCCAATCATGGATAACTTTCAGTTTCCTACCCCGGAGTCTCTTCCTACGGACATGCGTCCTATCTGCTACTTCAACAGTATTAGGTAACATCACCTCTTTCTTATTTCTTATTCATATTGTTGGCTTAAAGTTGTTAATGCAAAATATTAAGATTTGAACTGGGCTTTCATGTCATTTAATATTTATGATTTTTTTAAAATCATAAATATTAAATGACAATTTTTAAAGACTTTATTTGTCTGTATGTCTCTCAGTTAATCTTGCTTCTTGTTGACTATGTACAAAACTACCGTATACATCTTCTAGTCACATCTTCTATATCATCTTTCTTAACTTAATTCTCATCTTTTCAATGACACTAAATGCTAAATGATTGCATGTTTCTGTTACAAATACCAAAATTATTCTGTCTCCAGGTGGATCCATGACTACCAAGATGCATGCGTAGACAAACTAGAAAACTTTATCAACGGAGAACTCAGCACAACGCGCCACCCACCCAACCGACCCGTGTCAAAGGTCAACAGCGTGACATCACCAGCCATGGACCTTCACGGAGGTCCCAGCTTTACCCAGATGTCAGATCCTTTGTGTGAGGCAGCTCATCGGTCCAACTGTAGTGAGGGAGGGAAGGGAACCCAGGGTACAAAGGGCTGCAGGGAGGCAGGGAAGAGCTAGGCTTGGGTTGGTAGGGCTGAGAGGGGGGCAGGAAAGAGCTAGACTGGTAGGGATGGTGGGGGAGGGGGAGGGAGGCTATATGTAATTACAATCTCTACTTCAGAATACTTCAGTATACAGTATAATCCCGTTATATCAAACTCGCTTATATCGAAATTCCGCTTATATCGAAGTTTATTACTCGGTCCCGCCACACACAACGTTATTTAATACAAAATAAACCCTGATATATCGAACTCGCTTATATCGAAATCTCGGTTATATTGAAGCTGTATTTCAGTCCCTGTCGATCAAAATCCTATCAGATATATCGAAGTTGCATACAGTTTCGTCGCTGGTCGGTGCTGTAAACTTTCTAATTACATATTATACAGTGTAAATCTTTCCCGTGCAGATTTCAGCTATGAGGTTTTAAAGGAATCGGGTATAAAGATGATATCCATAATTTTTATCTTTTATTTTGGCAGGCATCGTTGTAAATATTACATTAGTATTTTATTTTATATCTGTTTATTTTTATTATTTAATAATTACAACTTCCATATTCATTAATTAAATTTAAACGCAATACAAAATTATATTTACTTTTAGGCCTACTTGTGAATTAATTAATGAGGCAATTGATTAGATGTATAATATGAATGGGAAAACCAAACGCCAGCATTCGCTGTTTGCTCGATCAACGACTTCTCTTCTTCAGATGTCTACGATTAAAGTTATATTTTTTAAAAATTAAAATTATAATACTAAAAAGTAAAAATTAATACATTTTTTAATAAAAATTTATTATATTTATTTGGGTCGATCTTGTTATTTTAATATATACATGCACATTTACCAATACACTGTACCTATGTAATTTTATGTTATACCATACAGTATGTAGGTAGGCCTAATATGTAATTTCTATAGAATTGGATATATCGAAACCCTGATATGTCGAAGTAATTTTGATAGTCCCCTGAGCTTCGATATAACGGGATTATACTGTACATTTTGTGTTTCTTTGTTTGTTGCCTAATGTTATATCAGTATAAAAGGATGCCTAGCTCATAACATGCCACAGATTAGTGACAGGATATAAACTAGACAGAACAGAAACCAAGTGGTGAGAATATCGACTGTAAACAAAGTAACGAGTTTTCTACAAGAGATCATTCATGGTCTTATTAGGATTCTTTGTAGGGATTTACAACAAGGATATAAGAATGGATTGAGTTCTGTAAAAGCAATGTGTGATTATCTCAGTGTCAACTTTTTTGAATAATGTGTATATTAGTCGATGAGTTTTAAAATAAAAATACAGTATGAATTTACTTTAGTTCTTTTATTTATAAGACTTTATATGATCAATTAGATTTAAGTGATCTAACGTATTGCTTTGATATATTTCAATGCTACATGTCGATTGGTCTAATGAGAAATAAAATAATATACTTTAATTGCATGTAAGTATTATTTAAAAGTCTGTAAATATGTAAAGTAAACTTGTATGCATTGTGTATATTATAGTTTATGTTATTTTATTGTACTGCAGTATAATACAATAGATAAAACTATAAGTTTAAATTAGATAAATAAAATAGCAGATATGCGTGTGCGCAATAAGATAAAGTGTAATTTTTAAAAACTTGAACAACAAAAATAAAGAAAAATAAACAACAAAAGCATTTATTGGTAACAAGCATTATCACAAAATACCTCCCATGCTAAAATGATTGAATCAACTAAGTTTACTAAACAATATCAAAACTAGTTCCAATTGGAAAGTGAACACTAAGCGCATTACATTTAAACTTGAGAATGTTAATTGTTATTCAAAGCGAGCTAGAAAATAACTCATTAAACAGACATCAGTGTATCGCGCTAAATTTCATTAGTTCAATAAAGAAATTAGTGCTATATATTAAGAGAGCCGGAATATTTATTGTCATTTAATATTATCTAAAGTAAAAGCGTTATATCATAGAAATAAAAGATTTTGCAGTAATTAATTAATCAGCGGAATAAGTGAAGTAAGAATATAAAATAATATTGTATACATCATATAATTAAATATTGCTATCAAACTCGGCTTACTAGATCCATGATCACATAAAATAAAGACGCAGCGGTAATACAGGAGTATCATTATACCATTAATTCACATTATTCAAGTCTTAATTTAATTAAAAATGGCATATCATAAATATGAAACAAACTCAATAGTAACTTCAATAAAAAGTAGAAATCATTGCAGATCAATAATTCAACGAGTAACTCAATAATGGACTGCATTGTAGCACCCAGTGTAAATATTTATATATAAATATATTCAAGTTAAAATATAGATATGCAATGCATAATCTTTCAGATCTATCTTATTAAAATAAACAAATCAATTAAAATAATTTCAATAAAGAATCAATTATTCATTTAAACGTAATCCTTTCAAATACTAGCAGCTTACAAATCAATGCACGTTATTGTATCCGAGTGTATCGTGTACAAGATAGTTAATCGTTTTATTCAAAATTTCATTGTTGAAGCTCATATGCCAAGGCATCCTTTGCATTAGGAATTGATGAAATCAGTTATCAAGTCTTTTGTACAAAACATTATAATCATTATCGCTATGTATTTTAAGGCTTATTTGTAATTTTATACATTTGAAAGAGTACAGAGCCAATATGAAAATAATATTTGTTCATCAACATCATGTAGTCAATTTAAATTTTTACAAGTTAAATCTAATATGTTGAAAAATAAAAATGGACTGAATGTTTGAAACATCTACAGACATTTGATTAATAAAAATATAGCAACTTTTATCACAGAGATTATTTTATGCGTGGCAAGGTGGGTATCAAGATTCAAGTAATAATAGATTGCAATGAGTATTACATTAGAATCAATAAAAAAGATATTCCGCTTTGTTATAATAAAATGAAAAAACATCAAGTATACGGCTACAGTATGAATAGCCAATGTTATATAATTAAATGACTTTGTCTATAAGTCATTTATAACTATATATACTTCAATCCAAAGATACCATTTTATCATACTTTAGTCAGTCATCTACTTCATTGTTAACTGCAAGTGCATCATTGTGTACTGTAAGGTTTTATACAGAAAAGGAAGGATGATATAAGTATCTTTCTTAATACGATAGGATATAATTAACTTGGCTATTTTTATTTTTGAAGTAATTTCAACAATTTTTATTTGAACAATTTGAAAGAAAATCTTCACACTTATTTAGATAGATTACTTATAAAGTTTTATGTACACATGCGGATACGATTTAAAAGTTGCATTCTGAAAACAAATTTTGAAAAGCAACAACTTTTAGACCATTTGACACAGCTACATAAAACTTGATAAATCTGATACAAATATATATAAATAAGTGTATAAACTATCAGACAGTTGAAACAAAAAATGTAGAAGTCATTTCAAAAACAAAAGTATCCAAGATATAAGATACCTTCATAGAACTTAAAATGAATAAACTGAAATCTTTCAAGTTATGAACCAAACTAAATGAAATAATATACTGTGTTGTACGAAAGATGTACATATTTATAATTATAAATCTAGCAAGGCATAGTACAGATTAGCATGCAATCTATGATTCTTATAAGCAATATGGTCACAAGTATTCACTCTCCAGCAACACTATGACAACTAGTGACAAGTGTCATTGAAATATGACACAAGGTCAGATGTGTGGCAGTTAATTATTGCCAAGTACGGCAAGAAGCAGCCGACCATAGTCACCACTGCAGTCACCTTTGATGAAGTCAGCCAAAAACTTGTTGTACTGTTTATGGAAGGATTTGGACACGTCTTTCAAGTCAATCTGTTCAATACATTTATAAATACAATGAATGTATAAGAAGAATATAAATGTCCTTAGTATTCATAGAAAGCGATCCATGTCTATATTGCATACTAGTGAAGTAGTAATTTATACTTTTACAATATTTATAAAGTATGCTCAATGGTATTGAAAATTAGAAGCGAAATAATAAAGTACTGAAATACTGAAATTTATCATGAATTAAAAAAAAAATTAAAACTTAAAGTATCTAATATTGTCTAAGAAAAATTTACAGTTTGAAAAACCACAGGATATGAACGTCATAAGTCGATACATATTCACTTTAGGCTGAAATAAATTCCTTGAACTGCCCTGCCAAATAATATCTTGATATTATTAATACTTAAAAATTATAGAAGACCCTCAACCGTATCCTTTACAATTTATGATATACATGTATAGTAATTATAACTATACATGTATAGTAATTATAATTTATACATGCATAGTAATAGATACATGTATAGTAATTATGACTATACATGTACAGTAATTATACCTGTGCAGTAATAGATATACCAGTAAAGTAATTATACATGCATAGTATATATATATCTATTGTAATATGCTGACACTACCTCAGAGCGAGTGACTATAAGTCTGATGAGAGCCGAGTCATTGGTTCCCGCTCCCTTCATGCTCTTATAGAGACACTCAGCAAAGTACCACTTGGGATCCCAACAGTAGTTCACTGAAATAGAATAGTAATACTGTAGTAGTTCACTGCAATACAACGCATCAGACTGAGAGTTGAAGCTGCACTCGATACTTAATTGGTTGATTTAACATTGTTGCTAATTAGAATAGCTAAATTGGTAACAAGTCTTTCTATCAAGCTGCGAGTCTACACCGTAGTTCAATACAAACTCAGCCAAACTTCAACTACTGAAATGTTATTTTACAAATGAATTTTAAAAGTTTAAATTCTGAACATTTTGAATGTCTTCTTTAATTAAATAATCAAAATCGAATTGTCGTGAAATTTATTCAAAAAAAATATTTATGACTATCTTGATGATAAGATCGGGTATAATATATATATTAAATAAACATTCTGGCTTACTTTTTATTCAACCACGGTGTATACATCAATCACGATGTACTGAAACTTTCAAGATATCTAATGGGAATGATGGGTGGAATTTTAAAATAAAAAATTATGAAAAGGAATGCACAGAAAATGAGATAAATTTCTTTATATATAAATTGTAACAGACATCAGCTTGTCTGCAAAGAGAAAGCTAAAAACGTTTAATGAAACTTTCCGATGAAGTCACTGACCGATTGCCAGAAATCCTTCCTTGAGTGCGCCGCTCATTTCACGGTTGATGGTATCCACTATACCTTTACCAGTCAGTGTACGGTACGCTTCAAACGTTGCCTTCAGTTGAGGATAGCTGCGGGTACAGAGCACCAGGTTAAAGACCGACTCGTCTGTGCCCAGGTGAGCCTCTCCAGCCTGTAGTCAGTCAGAAAAATATATATATCAATCGCGCAACTTTTTAAAGAAAATTCATAGTAAAGTCATAAATGAAGGTAATTTACTTCAGTAACGTTTAAAGGTGTAAATGAATGTGGTCCTTAATTGTTTTATAATATTATTGATAATAAAGTGGAATTAATTTATAAACTTTTAGCAAATACGTTTCTAAAGTTTCTTTAAAAAAAAATTTACCTTTAACTTGTAAATTTCAAAAGCAAATATTATGGGTATGATTTCAGATGGAAATAAGGTTTAGACAAGGTTAGGGTTAGAATTAGGGTAAGGTCATACAATCCTGTCATTTCTTATGAATTTCAGCTAGACAAATTATAACACTAGATAATATAATTGAAATATAATAAATATATATAAATTAGTTTACACACAATCGATGTTGCAATAAATGTTAACTTAATTTAATAATTGATCTATTTAACCTTTACAAATTGAACAGTTCATACTTCTGCAAATGACACTAACAACACACGAATTAGTGTCCTCGTTAACTAAATGAATATTTCGCAACCACTTAAAAGAGACCTAAAATCTCTGACAAACTCTTCAAACCCTAACCTCAAATATATCCTTAGCGTCTTTCTCTGCCTTGGCTCTGTCTACGTTGGGATTCTCGTCTCTGGAAGCGTTGCACTGAGACACAAGGAGACGTTTAAAGTTACCACTTGTCTCACTCACCAAGTCTTTCTCTAACTTACGTCCAGGGTACACTGTAAATAAAACATAAAGATAAATTTAATAATTTCATTATATGTTCCATCAGACGTAATTTATATACCTTGTTTAGTTTATATGAGTTTTTATTTAATTAAAATACTATTAGGACTACAGAAAACAAATATTTTGAAACATTGAGTCATTCGTTATAAGAAGAATTGTAAAAATGTATGAAATACTATAATAGCAAAAAGATAAAGAGGTCAATTAACTTAAAGATCAAGTTTTAAACTGCAAGTAAACAAAGAAAACAAGGAGTTGTAAGACCAAAGAATAAAAGGAAAGAACTGACGCGTTTCATAAGTAGCTTTGATTTGTCTGAGTTCATCGTTAGAGCGACACATTATCTCAACAAGGACCGACTCATCTGTACCCGCACCCTACAGACAGATTCAACAATCAACAGATTCATTATTATCTCTAGTCATTAAGTCTTACATCTTGCTCTTAATTCATATTGTTCAACAAAGCATAATACTTTAGTTACATTTGTAACTTAGTGTCTCATGAAAGCGAAATTCCTATAGGAAGCAATATTTATCATAATCTAAAGATAGATGCAATCTGTAGATTCAATAATAAACTAGTAATATTCAATCACTGCAAGTCACCCCAAATATTATCACAAAACTAATTTTGATTCAAATTCAACCACAAAGTTTACAACAAGAATCATCTTTTAGTTTTCTTGATAGAGAGTATTTCTAATGAACTCTTGCGCCAAATCGACTTACCTTCATGGCACGACGCAGCTCATGTGCAAGGAACTCAATGGTGGGAGTCATCAGAGCAATGACAGCATCCTCCAACTTGCCTCCAAGCTCTGACTTCAACTCTTGAATCAGATCCTGTCATGTTAAGTTTACATAATATTACAAAACATCTGGTAGATCATAATCAATTGAATTTTGAATTAAAAAGTTTGGTGAATACAATATGCATAATATTTTATTGAAAAATTTTAATTTAAAATCTAATTAATATCTAATTAGCATTAGTATAATATAAATCTAACATTAATAAATATTAGATCTATATTTATAAAATATAAATATCATAGGTTAATTATGACATATACCAAAATAACAATTTAGATCAGAAATGGAAGCTCTTCAAAATATAGTCAATAAAGTGGAATAAAATCTGAGCCAAGTGAACTGATACAAGAAAGTAATGCATTGGGAGAAATATCTAGATTGTCTGAACATTAAAAATGCTATCTTAGTTCAATACTGAACCAATGTTACACTTGTACAAATTGTACCAGTCGTACCATACTAAGAGGAGGCGCTTGAAACAAAACGTACTAGAATGCTGAATTAAAACTGCAATTTCAGAGAGGCCTTACAATGGCTAGATAGCCTACAAGTGATTAATAATCAGCAGTCCAGAATTTGGTTTAATGCTTCATCAAGTCATGTGTTATATCCTGTATTTGTAAAACTGTTAAAAATTGAAAGCATGGATTCGTGCATAGCTTAGTTGAATGATTTCACAATAATATAGGGAGTTACTTCAAAAAATCTGATGACCATTTTCTGTTTCTTCTCTTATCTTACTCACTAAAACTATAAATATTTTAAAAATTAGGGGTGGAGGGTGGCGACATTCTTTTTTCATGAAATTTATCTGTAGTGAATTATATATTTAATTAATACAGTCTGCACACATATCAATGTTAATTAAAACTGATAACACAATACCTCAGCAGAGCATATATGTAGCCGAGTATCCACAGCTATATATATGCAGTCGATTCTACAAACTGTTATCATAAACTAGCATCAGTAATAGTGTAACGTTTAAGAAAGTTACTGTACGCCTATACTAGTATATTAATTTACACAATAATGATAGTATACAATTCCTAGTCAACACAACGAATGTATGGCTTATTACATCAGCATAATAATAATCATTTGCATTTCATACTCAGTAGCATGCTGATAGCGAGACTGATGCATATCAATGCTAATCGATGAATGATATCATAATTAAACCTAATATTACATCAACATCAGTCCTAAATTCTTAGCTTTACATTTAAAAACATCATAAAAATTTTAAACACATATTATATGTTGCTTGAAGTCTTAATTCAAACATTCGCTGTCATATTTTGCTATTTAAATATCTAAATTAAATAACTGTGATATTCTTCTATTTCTTTTATCAATAATAATAATATCAATTACACAAGTAACCCTAGCATTATATTCAGTATATTTATTTGTAATCAATTAATCTGTGGATTAATCAATTGATTAATCTGTAGATAATCGATTACAAATCTGGGAATATGTCTTGACTGTCTGAGTAGTTATATACTCTTCATAAATCCAGTTTGCATAGATTATTAATGAATGATCAATATTTGCACTTGGTATTGAACAACTTAGCAAGCATGCAGTACTAATTCTGAAGTGAAGCAGTGTGTATATACAGCAGTGTAGCAGTTATATTTAAGTCAAATATTGCTGCAATAAGAAACATTGAAATATCATAAGAATTAATCACAAATTACATGACTATGTTTATGAGGGGTCCACTTTATGTTAATGCTAAAGTGAAGATAAGTACCATAAAATTGAATTATGAAGAAACAGGTCAAGTCGGCAGCTCTCTCTCTTGTTAATGATAATAAATATTTTATAGCAGCAATAGCAATACAAGCTCATGTTAATATAACCAGCATAAAATTCATGAGGTGCACCAAGAGAGCAGAAATCGCATAACCAGGCCAAGCCCCAAGCCAAGCCTGGCCCAAGCCACGCCAAGCCAAGCCTAGAGCCAAGCCTAGCAGGGCCTTGTTACCTACAGTGCGAGTCTGGTTATCAAGAAGCAGATTCACACCAAAGTTTAGTAAATTAATAAACTATTATCACTGATTCAGCAATTATTGTACCAATGTTCACGGTCTCTTCGACTGCTAACTACAGCCAGTAACTATGATTTAAATGTACATTAAAAACTGACTGTACAAGAAACAATTTATAATACAATGAAAATAATTGTAGTTAGCAAAACTTTGCATTACAGAAACCATTATACAAATATTTTTTTCAGTTTATTTTTAAATTAAAATTATGCATAAATGTCATGCAGTGCTGACAAGTCTTCAAAATTAAAATTACAATAACTTGCATTCAAATTACCATTATTGAAATTAAAACACCACGTTGCAAATAGAAAATTTTGAGATGTTTTGAAATATCACAAAACAAAGTTGAACTAAATTTACTCGATTCCTTTTTTCTACGAAATGACTTTGCAAATAGACTCTATTGAGCAATGGACATAATTTTTTACTTTAACTCGCTGAACCAAGTATTAATATTTAAAGGTTAATATTTAATATGCACTAAATATTACCACGTATATTATTGACAAATGACTGTTTAGAGAGTAATAATAGAGGTGTGTTTTATGAATAGAGTCAACGTTGATACGTTTAGTATGTCTTGCATGACTGTGCAAGTCAATGTCATCTCATGTCTATTACATCATCACGGGTATTTTTTATTTTTAACAATACTTGAGAAGACAGAAAAGATTTGAAAAGTGTATAAATACAGGGCTTTGTGTTCAGCTGCTCTATGCATTACCTAGCTGCCAGGTTGCTGTGGGGCTAATTCATTAATTAGAATCGCATGAGGCTACAGCTTTGTTGGTTTAAGATAAAGGTTAGTGAAGGGGCTAACTGGAAATATGGGCGGAACCAGCTGTCATGAGCTTGAGCTTATTATGACTCAGTTGAACAGGTGATTATTTCATAACTATTGTTTGAAACAAGATTGACAAGTGATCATTTACTAAGTGATGAGTATTTACAAGTAATCACTAGCTAAGAAGTGATCAAGTGTTTATAAGTACGTAAAAGTAAGCGGTAAGTGATCATGTACTAAGAAATAGTAAAAAAAACTAATAATTCAATGAATTCTATATTTGTCAACTAAATATATAAAAATATTAAATAGAAAAAAATTAAAAACCTGCGAGAGAGAGA
>JAQIXG010000157.1:0-41532 GCA_034700105.1 Oconnorella tubifera
GATATTCAACTCTATTATAATGCAATACAAGTGACATGTTACAGCTTGCAAACAAGTATTTATTGGACCACAATATTACTCTACAGGCTTCACGCAGTAAAAAACAAGGAATATAAAATAGTCCAAACACGATATTAATTGTGTCATTTCAATTTTCTAAATAGTTTGATATTTCAACAATTTGATTATACGAAGTGAGTGCAGATTAATGTCTTCTTAAATAGACAACGTATTCAAATTAAACACAATTAAATAAATCACTTTTATATCATGCAGAAAGTAAGCCATCATGAAATTAATACAAGATAGTCGCTATTATCACTGATACAATTAATTAATTACTCTATATATGCAGAAATAATATTATATAATGATATTATACAAATCTCAGAATGCCATTACAACAAAATTACAAATTAAACGTGTTAATATCAAGCATATGTTAAGTAGAAGTTTACATATTACATATTCAATGTTAGTCACGCATTTACATCTACTAAATAACTTTCATCTTTATTCGTATACGTATTATATACCAACAAAGTACATTTTGAACTTTAACTACAGTGTTTAGAGCACTATTAATAAATCAACGTTAGTAAAATTAGCAAAATTACATTAAACACAATCTCCCGAACTTGTTATCACTTTGTTAAGAATGAATTAAACTAATAACTGGTACATACGCATTAGATATGAAAAGAGAAGAATGCAAATACTATACACAAAGAAAATAGTGACATCAAAATAATCCAAAAAGTTAATTAATTAATGCAGAAAAATATCTATTATCTCGGACACTATAATACTTATAATATAACTTTTCAAATGCGATATAATTCCAATCTTTACAAATGTCCAGTGCTGCATTAATATTATATATAATATATCATCATTAGAAAAATATCTTAATAGATAGTTCATAATCTGAATTCATTTGAAAAATCATCATATTTTTAACGAATAAATAAAATTGTACATTTTCCTCAAAGTATTGTTGTCAGTTTTTATCCTCTCGAATAACAAAGTCAAAAAAGAATTATTCATCGCTACAAATACGTATCGAATGAACTGCCAATTAAATCATCTTATTACTTGGAATGTACACCAATCACAAAGCACATAACATTGAGCTAAGCCACACCCACTTGGCACAATAATATCAGTAAACATGGCAATCTACAACAACATTCACCATGATATGAATTACAACTTCAACAAATTGCATAGCCACATACAAACTATTACTTTTTATTTGCAAACATTTTAGAGAAGTTCGAATGTGATGCTCTATCCTTCACATCCTTTATTCTATTTAGCACCTTAGATTTCATCGCGTCGCTCGAAACCACACCCCCGGGCCCCTCTGCCCCTCCCCCGCTATCAACCCCACCCCCTCTAACCACCGTGACACCGTGCGCAGAATCGACCCTATCTTCAAACTCTCGTATCATCGACGTCACAACGCTAACGTGATCAGGCGCCACTACCTGCATATCGCGCAGCAAACATCTTAATCCCGGCAGCATTACTTCAGTCACCAACTGATCGCTAACAAAACAACACGATAACGCGCTGAACGTCTCGAACAAAGCGAACGCTACAGCAGCTTTTCTCTTTTCATTAGTCGTCAATTGATTCTCAGCGGCAAGTGCGGTCAATCGAGGTAGAATAAACTCGTCACGGAACTTCGGTTCCGCAGTTGGTCCGATCCGACCGAACGTTCTGATAAGTTCCACGTACAAAGCGTACTGTTCCCCGGTGGATCTATATACAGGATCATCCATAAAAGTCTGGAACTGCATGTACACTTTCTCAAGCACACTCCGGTCCGCGGACGTTTCAGCTATTGTACCGAAAGCTGACACTGCAGCGACGCGGACTGAGATCTCAGCATCGCTAGCGAGCGTCACAAGAGCTGGCACAACGCGGGTAGCGATTAGTCTCTCTGACATGCCACCGCGGACTACCGCGTCTAGTAAAAGACCGGCGGTGACACGCACAGGGGAGGAGAGATGAACGACGGCATCCCATAGGACACGAAGGAGAGTTTCTTGGTGCGTCGCGAGAGAGGAGAGCTCCAGGAATGTGACACGGAGACTGGTAAGGGTCGAAGGGGGGTCATTAGGACCACGTGGGAGGGACGATGCGATATGAAGGAACGTAGAGAGATAAGATTGTAAACGTTGTTTATCTGTATCTAAAGTAAACGCTGTTAATACACCGGTGCCGTAAACGGCGGCGGTACTGCGGTATAACGCGGGGGGTGGGGGAGAAGATGGGATTGTGGGGGAGGATTGGGGCCCTTGGGGGGTGGAATCATTCGAGGGAGGAAGCCCCAGAGCATGCTGGAATTTTGGAAGGACTTTTGTGACGGTGAATGTGCGACCGAACGTGCGACAGAGAGAATGAAAGAGACGAGACATCGTGCGAACGACTGTCTCAGTGGCGTCTAACTGAGCGCTGAGGGAGAGAAGTTGAGGGATGAATTCACCGACGAGCCAATTAAATGAGTCCCATAACTCATACCATTCCTCTGATATAAATCTAAAGAAATAAAAGAGCACAACTCGTAGATATATTTCGAGCTTCAACTATTTTTTCTTTATTGTTAGCCCACTAGAACAGATTGAGCTGGGAAATTAAACGTAATTTAACAACAAAATATATATTCGCAAATCAGTAGCGTTGTAATTTCATAAAACTTTTAAACTCAGTGAAAACCATTTGATAATAAAACGTTAATATCTATCATATAATTAAATTGCTTTGATATACATGACGAATAAATTATAAGTACAGATAAGTCTACATTACTACTTATAAACTTAATTTAATAATTTGAAGACAGTATTAAACAATTTCTCTTTACCTCTCATACTTAGAGACGAGCGCTGCCAGTTCACTCACACTTCCCACAATCACCGACAGATTCATCAAATCACACGTTGGCTCAGGAATATGACTCAAAACATCCTCCCCCCCTCCCTTCCCCTCCCCCGCCCCCTCTGACGAAACAAATGGGCCTGAACTCACAACCGATACAAACAAAAACGGAATAAGCTGCTGCAACGTTTGCATATAAAGCGTGAATCTTTTTACATCGGAAACCATCGCGCCCCCCTGCCCCCCCAGACTGATCCCCTGCCCCCCGCTAGAAATAGACATCTGTGTTGTTGATACATTCGTCCCTCCATTATTAACATTCGTTGCTACCCTCACTGATTTCTCCAAGCCATCTACAATTGTTTGAATCAGACCAGCTTCCAGTCGACCTAGTTCACTCGCCCAGACAGCAACTGAAGGTAGAAGAACGTCCAACGCCACCCTGATGACTTTATCAGAAGAATCTGATAAAGTACCGATAAGTAACCCAGATGCCGTCTGATACTTACCATCATCATCAACCCAACCGACCAGCACACCAAGGCTTCGAATAACCGCCTCTCGAACGTCTTCGATCTTATCATCGAGCATTTGTTGGAGAATCGAGAGGACAAGAGACCCTCTCATGTCGTTTGGGATGAAAGGCGCGAGCGCACCGCACGCTTCTGCGACGAGAAGACGACGTTCAGCGTGTCGATGTTCGATTTGTTCCCAACACTGAGGGAGAAGTTCGGAGCTAACGCGAGCAGCGCCAGCGTGTTGAGCAAACACGGAGCAACCGGTTAGAATGATACGTCGCTGATCGGCGTCGGGACGTTTGATAAGATTGAAGAGTTCGTGAAGGAGAGCGTCACGTCGTGTCGAGTCAGGATGCAGCGTGGCAGCGAGCACGATAAGAGGGATGAGTTCGTCACGGTGAGCAATGAGAACGTTTGGTATAACACGCGGCAGACAGTGGCCTAGCGTCAGAACAACGTTAAAGCCGTCGGCTGAGAGGATGCCTATTGTGCCATCGATGGTGCTATGCAGTGCCGCGCGTAGAAGTGCAGCGTGGAATGAACGAGATGTTGAGCGGCTAGACGGCTGCCAGTTGTCTGAGTCCGGCTCGCTGACATTCGCAACGACATGGAATGATTCGACGGACGGAGGAATGATTGATTTACGTCTATCGCTGATTACAGAATTATCGTCCGGTATCGATTTAGATTCGATTGACACGTCATCATGACTTTGATTAATTTCATCGTCATGATGTACGTCCGATTGATCAACTTGATCAATCAGTAAACTATCATTACTCAACATTTGACCATTTATCCTACCTTTCTCATCTGTCGTTAAATTTTCTTTAGTAGAAACAGAATAATGTCTTTCGTTTACAGAATCAACATTCCGCTCGTCTTTAATAATCTCAGCATCTGTTTTAATACCTTCTATAGATATATCATTATGTTTAAATAAACCGTATTCACTATTACTCTCATGTTGTAACACCTCAAGATCAGTTTCACATTCTACATCTTTGGTCTCAACAGAGACTTTCACATGTTGTCCGTAATCTCTATACAAATGTAATAAATCCGGTGGCTTCGCTACATTAATACCAACATCATCCCAATCTTCAAAGTCCTGCCCTTCATTTTCTTCAGAGAACGTAACCGATGTTAATTTATAGCCGCAGCGCAGGAGATGTTCGTTAACAAGAAAGTTTATCGTTCGGCGTTCGTGCGGACGGATCGGGTCGTCGTTTATACACGTTCCCCCGGTAGTGGTAGCGCTTGAGTCGATTGCTGACTCAGTCGGACTCGATAGATCGGTTTCAGCCGAGCGAGTCAAAGCGGCTCTGAGTAATTTGATTGTATCTTGAGCCTGAAATATATTTTATCACGTATGTTATTCTTATGCATTGTAATTTATGCATGAAAGAAATTATAAGCATCTGAATCACAATGAGCTTTGCACGATTGTATATTCTACAATTTGAATAAGCTTCGAGTATACTTTTGACTATATTTCTAATCCATATATTTATTTGTTACATAAATGCAATTTGACATCGACATCTTTAGATGAAAGATTACTTAAAAACATCTATTCGCAAGTTTTAAATGAAATTTTAAAAACTCGTATAAAAATAAATCTGATCATTAAATACCTTCCGTAGATCAAATTCAAGAACCGCGACACGATCGCTTTCCCTCCTCTCTCCATCATCTGAATATCGCGCAAAGTCAAGAGAATCAAACGTCTGGACGCTAGAAGTGCGCGCTAGCGTGTGAGGGGGGGAAGAATTCTCTGGGGCAGTCAAACGGGTGCGCTCAAAGTTTGCGGGATTTGAAAAAAAATCTCTTAATCGTGATAATTCTCTACCTGACTCAATGAGCTCCATGTGAAGCTCTAACGCTGTCAGTATCAATCTGAACAATATTGATCATTTATTATCGATTAATAATAATTTTCAATCGTATAAACAATTGAATTTATTCATTTAAAAGTTCAATAGTGTATTGTATAGCAGAAATAGTTTTAAAACTTAACTGTTACACTGGCTAAGAAAGTCGTGATCGACTTGTAGGCCACCGGTGTTAGGCAATAATAACAATACCTCTTGTTTACACTGATTCTTTATATAAGAATCAATGTAAATAATAAAAAATAACATTAATATTAATGCTCAATTTATCTCTTCTGTGCAAATTTATTTCCCAAAATGTTAATTTGCACGAAAATTAATGACATTATGCAAAAAATCCTCAGAAAATCGCTTTTATTCGCTTGAAACCAATCCTTACCTTTCCTTGATCAGCCGAGCAGCGATCGCGTCCAAAGGGACCGTGTCTCCCATCTGTCCCGCTCGTCCCTCGCCTGTCACGGTTGATCCCAACGACGTCCCTAGCAGGCCTCCCTCCGACGGGCCCCCATACTGACCCCTGTCCTCCTCGTAAAGCCCATCGTCTACATCTACGCATTTATTTTCAATTAAATCATCGATATCATCGTTGGACATAAAAATATTGACAGTGGGCGTGGAGTACTGATTCCCACTGGGGAAAGAGGCGGAGTCTAAAGTAAAAGGGGCGGGGTCTAAAGTAAAAGGGGCGGGGTCTAAGTTAGGATGTTTATTTCTAGCATTCCTATCAGCCATTTTTGGGGAGTTGCATGATTTTGTAAACAAAAAATTAACCGTAAAATTCACTGTGTGACCCTACGAAAGAAATCATTGCAAATCTTATATTTTTTCTGATTAGAACAAAATTCGTACAAAAGTAACTTACAAGTTATCACTGTAAGGGTCTGTTGTAAATGCTAATTGCAAAATTAAGATTTTATTATTTAATATTAAAGACGAAAAGATTGTAATATTATCGCACTATACTAATCAGGGCCCGCAGCTAAAGATTTAACAGAAAGAGGTATTTTAAGATGATACAACTGATAAAGTACAAGTTGTACAAGAGAAATTGAGCAAATACCCGATAGTAGTCCTAAAATGAGCTTGTATTTTGCAGTAATGATTTGTTTTAGCTTATATTTATTGATTGATTTACATGCATGATCGTGAATAAATAAGTATTAGGTTACTGAGATTAAGTTGCAGTCTACGTGTTTAATTTGATTAAAATCTGTTCATAGACCTAGAAGAAACTCATTGAAAGAAATGCAATTGCACTGTACTGAATTAAAAAGATACCAGCTAAATTACATGTAAATGAAACATTAGATGAATCACTGACTTACAATATAATCAACGATATTGTGTAACACATTTGCACCAAATTTGCTATCGTTCTGCTAATTTAATGAAAATTTAAAAGTATTAATGTTTTTCTTATTTTAATTTCAGTAAAAGCAGTTTATAATGCTATTAACAACAAAGAAATACATGTATAGTCCGACTGAATTGTATACATTAAACAACAATTTGACAGTACTATATAAACGTTAGATTGAAAAGTAAAATAGATCTATAATCAGATTATAGTTAAGGTTGTTAGCGTAGGCCTATATAGAACAATTTCGAAGGTCTCACAAGCAAGAGTTTTTAATAAATTGAGTTAGTCAATTTTTATCCTTAGTCTCGGTCTGACAGTCACTAGAAAAACACTTTTGTTACAACACAAGCACAACTGAAGCGCTGGTGCATCAGTTGGCTTATGACGATTACGTTTCTAACTTTTTGCCCACAATACAACAGAACACACTTATAGTACAGGCTTATTATAATATTCTAACACATAGTAAAATACAGGCTTACTTATATTTAGTATTCATAGGTTTACATTTCATTTTATCAGCAAATTTCTATGCATATATAAAATTAGGCCTTTGTAAAAATTAGGATTCTTAAAATTTGTAATTAATTAACATATAGGCTTATATTATATATAAGCCTATTATAACATATGTGCCTATTTGTGTTTTAAAAGTTTAATTATTAAGATATAGGCTACACATTGTTTAATCCGACATCAATTTACTGAAATTGAATGCATTTAAGTTAACAATTGCAAATACTTAATTGTTTAATATTTTGTTTGTATAAAAGATAATAACGATTGCGTAAGCATACTTCACTATATCCCACTATTACATATACTTAATCAAAGTATTATATACTAATTATTAGTATAACATTTACTTTCAAGATCTGTTTATATATAATTGGCCAAATCTATATAACATAGTTGATATTTTTTGTCGCGTTGGCAGACTTCTATAGCATTGTATACTGTAACGAAGATACACGACGTTGGTGTAAATTCATTGATGATTCTAATAATTATAGACTAATTTTTGATATAATAGTCACATAATATATCTAATATAATGCTAATTTTGACTGAATAAGCGTGCAAAAAATAAAAATAAATATCCTATTTTCTGATTTCCTGTTATAATATTCTGATCGTTTTCTTTGTTATTAGTTTCAATAATTGTCGTTTTACACTAGCAACAATAATAGGATTTATATCTATGACATTATCGAATCCTTAAATTTTACATGCAATCTACTATAAAATGCTTCTGATACCGGGACGATGTGCTATCATGGACAACAGTTTGGACGAGATCACTGCTGTCAAGGATCTTAGAACTGAAACAAGACGACATTCTTGGATGTGGTAAGGAAGTTTGAATCATCAACTTGAGCATAATTTTGAGAAAATAATAATTCATCATCATTAAACATTAGCATTAAAATTTTATACTATTGTTGAATATTACTATACTGGAATAATATTATGTTGCTTCCCAAGAAAAAAACAAGATTATACCAAAAACTTAACGAGTAAAATACCAGTTCTCTGCAGGCACCCGGGAAGGGGGGGTGCTGAGGGTCCCCCACTTTTCTGACAGGAGGTGCTGGCTTATATAAACGCACCCCCAAATTTACTAATAAAACTACGGATTTTAAAATGTAAAATCATTTTAGATAGTGCATAAACATAAGCCATCATGATTTCATTGCAAACTGTGACTGGTCACGGTAAAGTAACATGGTCATTCTTACTCATTTTAATGTTCATGTTAAATATAGGCCTACATTTTCTATAAAAAAACTTCCGCACCCCCAGTTTTAAAATCGTTCCCGGGTGCCTGGTTCTCTGTATAGCATATACGAGCTGGTCAAGACCTACAGTAATCGCACGTCGTTGAATAAAGAGTATTTTGTAATCGATTGAAGGTATGTGATGCAATATAATGGCGCAAATATTTAAAAACAAAAGTGAAAAATCGTACACAATATTGACATTGGCATTTCTTCTCGTAATTGATAGGATTGATTCTGATTGTTTCTCTTAATCGTCTCTGATATTTAACTTTTAAGCTATGTAAAAACGCGCTCAGACAGAATAAACAACATAGATAACTACTCATCCAATCAAATAAAATCCAGATGGAAGGAAGACGTATAAACTTTCAAGTTTTTATTGAGTATACGCAGTAAACAACGCTTGAATAAACCGCTGGCTTTGGTCTATTATAATAGCTGCTGAGCGTCATTATTTTTATGAGAGAATACAAATATTTGATACCAGAATCTATAGTATCACGAGTAGGTCGTTTCATAATCTCTTGATGCAAAACGTCCAAAGTAAGCATCTGGTTTTCTACAACGCTTTGAATATGCTTCTAGGAATCTTGTTATTTGCATCACAAGACGTTTAGTAAAGTAAAACAAGTGGATGCATTACGTCTGCCAGGTTTATTTAGGCGCAAGGTTACAGAATAAAATAGATACTGAGGCAGAGTATAACTATAGCCTATAGCATTATACAGTGGTTACCATGTTCAATAGCATAAAAAACATAAAAACTGAATAAAGTGTTGAGTTCTATTATAATCAGAGAGAGGGGAAAGTTTATATAATAAATTATTTGATGAACACTTGAAAGTTACAATAATTGCAGCTTGTTGAAAAACTATTAAGAAACATATTGAAAGTGGGAATGTTATATACTTTCTTTAGCTATTAAAATACATAGCCTAACTTTTATTAAAGTTTTAAATTCAACAGGCAAATGAGAATATTATGAATGATGAAATTAAAAAGCTAAAGTGGTTTGGGCCCTTGAGGCAAACATCAAAAATGATAAATATTAAAAAAAGGGAACTGAATCGTTCACCTTTTCACTTGTAAAATCTCAGAGTCAAATCTCAGTGCAAGAAATACGTTTGTGTTGATATCTATTTAAGCGAGCGTTCAGTAAATAGTTTACCTGCGTCTTTTTAGATATCTTTTACTATGGTATTATCTTCTATATCTGAAGATGCTGCAGAAACTATAATCAATTCAAAATTGTGCGCATATGTAATAATTGTAACAGTTTATTTAAGCGAGAACTATGCTAAGTTAATGAATGGATATTAAATAATTTAACTGTTTAGAATACTAAATTACAAAATTAATATTCTAATGATATATTAGTCAGCGTAAATCGTTTGAAGACTAATTTAGACAAATTTAGTGAAAATGTTTGTTTCCGCTGTTATCAGTCTAACTTTCAATCGGAGACTGTATTCGCTTCTGAAATAATTCTACAGACTACATTCATTTTAACAAAGTTACACAATAATGGAACGTTATTCTAATAAAATGGGATTTTCGAATAAGGATTCATTATTGAAAAGACAAAAGAGTAATGAGATTGTTAAAAGTGAAGGAGCATTAAGAAGAAATGTCAGACAGTCTATGATGACGTCATCTTTGTTCAATGATGACGCTCTTAATTCAGTTATGGTTATGCAAAGTTTGTCAAGTACACCTGGATTGATGACATCACCAAGATGTGACAATTTTCTTAAATTGAATTCAGAGAACACTTCATTTCAGAGTAGATTAACTTCACGAGAGTCATCTCGTTTACTTAGGTAGGTTATGCATTTAACAAAGAACCAGGGGCGTCACTAGGGGGTGCGGGGGGGGGGGGCGGGCCGCCCCGGGTGACACCATCGTAGGGGGGTGACACCAAAAATCTTGGACCGAAATTTATTTTCCTCTGAAAAAAAGAAATAATAATTAGACAAAAAATAATTAAGAATTGTTACAGAAATAACAATGGTAATAGCAACGTGAATGAATAGCAACGTAAATGAATAAATAACTCATTCATTTACGCTTGATCTGTGAATTAACTATGAATGGGCGGAATGAATCGAATACTTCTTTCAACAAAAGATCGTAAAAAGAAGCAAGAAGCAAAAAAAGGTCATCACTTTTTTTTGGAGGAACATTTCGGTCCAAGATATTTTTATTACTATTATGTTAATTTTAGCCTACGTATAAAAAAAATATTGTCGCCGCTACTGGGTGACACCATGAGCTACCGCACCGGGTGACACCAATCCTTGCGACGCCATTGCAAAGAACAGACCCTATAGTTTATGAGTATTAAATATTCTGAGACCTTGATAAAGACCTTAATATTTTCAACGAATCGCCTGCAATGCGCTTATATATAGAAATTTGTTCACATCAAAACAGTGAAAAACATAAATAGAAACCAAAAATAGAAATAAATGCGAAATATATAAGCAGTTTAGAATACCAGTTTTGATTTATTGTAAATGTACCAAAGTAAACTTACAAAATTATGCTGGACAGAGAATAATGTAAAAATCCATCACTTTGTAACACGCTCGATTTCACTTATTGCTTGTAAAACGTTTCATTCGCGATCTCTTATTCAAAATTAATAGCCACATCTCAACGTTGGCGTATTCTTTAATTTCTATCATCGATTTCAAATTATTTTGCACTGAAAATGTAAAATACTAATGCGTACTGTCGTCGCCAGACAGTTTAATTTATTTTCAGTTATTACTATTGCAATAAAATCGCATATTTTATAGTCTTGTTTATTCTTTGTTTGTTTCTGTCTGCGACATCGTCTCTCGACGGTTTAACAGACGTTAAACTTTATGATATATGATATTAATTACTAGTAAAGTAATGTATAGTTTTGACATGAGTATGCCATCGTCCTGTCGCGGCGTGTCACTGATGCAAGAGGTTCGATCAGGATCAGGATTGCATCTTGGCACACCTGGATTTAATCATCGTCGTGAATCTTTTCTTTATCGATCTTCAGACGGAAGCGATTCACCGAGAATCTTCTCCAGTAATCCGAAAGATAAGTAAGCATCGATGTACAATGTACATGTGCTGCGTAATGAAACTTTTAGATTAGACTTTAATCTGTAAAAAAGACTGACCATGTATTTTTGACTTTGAAAAAAGTAAATAAATCAGTTAGCAGTACTATAGTGGTTTACTTGACTTTGCAGATAAAATAACAACTAGATATAAAGTATTTACAGCGAATATTAAGACAGTTCTATTTACATAAGATATGAAATATATATTTACATTACATTTGAAAGAAAATAACATGTTCATATTATGATATTTTTTATAACTAGTCGTTTTTCTCACGGAAAATTTTGTTTTCAGTCATTCTGAAGATTCAATCGTCACACCTTTTGCTCAGATACTACATGCACTGCGACGAGTTTGTTCTAATTACATGTTACTGACAAAGTTACCAGTCACTGTGTAAGCTTTTTACCATCTGTATGATATAACTTAATCTTCGACCACTGTCATTTTTTGCATGCAATCCATAGTATGTTGTTGAAATATTTTGGAATTCAATAATACAATGTATAATCGAATCAAATCAAATTTTATTACAAGGTAAGCGAGCAATATCTAAAGCAACAGAGTTATAAACAAAAAGCTAGATATCATAGAAATGTTGTTAATACAACATATATTGCAACAGAAAGATAACCCAATAATAAACTTTTCTTTTTCAATTTTTATCTCAAAATAATCATGATAATATACATCAACAATGTATCATTTTGTTACCATGACCGAAAACAACCCAATAGTAATCTTTTCTTTTTAATTTTTATCTCATAATAATTATTATAGTGATATAAAACAATGTATTGTTTCCACTTAGATCTAAGCGCTATGCATCTGAACGTGACGATGCAGCTTCGTTGAAGTCTTCTATTAGAATTCAATCAACAACAGATCAAGCACAGCTGTCTGGTAAATGTTAAATGCAATAGTCTGAAAATATTAAAAAAGTTTTTGAGTGATAACTATTGTGATAGATTTGAAATGAATACAGGAGGCTGGATAGAATATGAATATTTAACTAACTGTATAGATTTTACAAATAGCAATTATAAGTAAATTTTATAGTTTTTTTCAAGTTTTATGCAGGTCTGACCTGCCCAGTTGATAGAATAATATTAACAGATATTAATGTCTGTAAATAGTTCAATGAACGGAACTACGTTAATGGAACTACATTATTGGAACGTTAATGGAACGTTTCACTAACGTTCCATGCTTTTATAATGGTATTAAATACAATTTAATGTGTTATAGTTCTATTGTATTACTTCAAGTCATTATTTTACAATTAATAACAAGCTTCAGTCGTTATACAACTACTGCTTCGAGATGCATCAATGAAGTTAATGAATAATAAATACAGCAACAGGCCGTGTATTTAATCATTTATCTGTTATTTGTATAGAAGAACAATACAGACAGTTAGCATTGGCAACATTAGAGGAATTAGAGTGGAGTCTTGAGCAACTAGAAACGATTCAGTCGTATCGATCTGTTGGTAATTTAGCCACAAACAAAGTGAGCACTGAGCAGATGTAATTTAACTGCAACTCAATATTAATTATTATCAATGGTATCACTGATCTATATTTGGATTTACAAACTCTATAGCATTTTAATTTTGTAGTGTTCAAAATCTGATAATTTTATTGTCCTACCTAAATGTATTTATATAGTTTATATATAGCAATAATATGTTAGTTATGTCTTGAATATGGTTAAGCATATGTTCAGGTGGTAATCTACAAAGTTTCTTATCCCAAGTTTTGATGTAATTTGTTTTAAATGTCAGGTGAAATGATTTATTGCCTTGTTGTTATTGCAGCATTGACATGATAAGATGATAAGATAATAACAATAAGACCTTTTGACATTGTGTAACTATTTTATGTATATTTCTGAATATGTGGAGTAGCTAGGTGTTTGGTTTGCAAGCGTATGTTTATGCTATTAATTTAAGCAAAAGCTTTATCTCAATTATTATAAAGCACTGTCAATAATATAATATTAAATATGAATATGCTATTTTATATGATTTAGATTATTTATCATTTATATATAGCATTTTTCTTGTTGAGATTTCTATGAATTAATATTCTCTGATCTGATCACATAGTGGTTTTTCTCAGCTTTTTTTTATCACATCCGACGTGATTCAAATATATAAACAATGATAATATACAGTTCATTATTGATTTTCAAATAAAAATTATAATTTTATTTCAGTTCAAGAAGATGCTGAATCGAGAATTGAGTCAATTTGCTGAGTCTAGTAAATCTGGATATCAAGTGTCAGAATATATATTTAACACATTTTTAGGTATTTGTTTTAAGCAATTTTGTAATTATAAATTAAATTACAAGATGTTGCTAATAACCAATACAATTTTCCTAAGCATTGTAAAACCAAGGATAAAAAAAAGATCTGATACATTTTAAATTTTCTGAGATCATTTTGCCTTCTTATAAAATCGATAATTACAAATATCTTATGTTATTGTATTGTAGAAACGTTTCGCTTTATTCTGTTGAAATCATCGTTTTTGGCATCATCAATATATATTTTCTTGTAGTCAAACATAATAAATCTAGTATTAAATATTAACAATTGAGTTTTCATTATTTAGCAAAAGATGCAGTCAATGACTTACCAGAACTTCAAATTGAAGATGCAAACCGCAAATATAATGCAGAAAAGCGCATGAGTGACTCGAGCACTGACACACTCATTGATAATTTATCCCGATCTGATTCTCCCGATGATTTCCCAAGTATTCATCTGAAACAAATGTCAACAATCTCAGGTCTTTGTGCAAATAATGCGGATATTTCTCTACTGTCTGATAAAGATTTTTTGCCAAAGTATGGAGTGTCAGCTGTTGATGAGCCGGAACTGGATAAAGTAGGAACGTAAACTTTTTATAAGATTAGACTTAGATTATAATATTACAAGCGGAAATTCTATTAGAGGTACAAGCAATAATTTATCTTCATTAATATAAATATGAAGTCATTATGGTAAATTTAGCTAATTTTATTTTTGGTTATGCTTAAATTTCTGTTGTTTACATAAATAATTCTAGGTAATGGCTCGAATAGACAGTTGGGGATTAGATGTATTTAATTTATCGAGTCTAACTTACAACCGGCCGCTCACATCAATTACTTATACCATCTTTAAGGTAAGATAAGTATCTAATACCACTTATTATTAAACTTTTAAAATTCTTATAAACATAATTTTTAAATGAAATTTTATGTAGAATAAATGTGTTAAAGAGTTTGTAACGATTAAACACATGACTATATATGACTATATGTTAGAATATCAGATATTAACAGTTAGTAATTGGAAAGAAATTAACATTTAGAAGAACTATTTTTAAAATGTTGTATATTAAATATGAAATATCATGCTTAATCATCATTTATCGAGTGCAGTATATAAGCTTACTACATACTGTAATTTTTATTATATTATTGTTTTCTTTTCTTGTAAAAAAAAGGTTTCGAGATTTGATCCACGTTATAGATAATGTTTTTAGGAAAGAAATCTAATGAATGAGTTTAGGATACCATCGACAGTGCTAGTTGCATACTTGACTCAGCTTGAAAATCATTATCGTCCAAACGTTAAATATCACAACAGTTTACATGGTGCAGATGTCGCTCAGTCAAGTCACTATTTGCTCTCACTTGCTGTATTAGAGGTAGATTATTGTGGTTGAAATTTTTACAGACTTCTGTCTAGTATTTTATTTTAAATTTGATTGATCTAATAAGTGATATATGTCTTTATTTATCAGATGACAGAAATAACAGAATAAAGGATAAAACATTTAAAAGAAATTTAAATTGAAAACTAATTTTGAAAGATAATGTTTTGAGGAATAGAATAATAATTCAATTTAACTGATCATAAAAGTGTGCATTGATTCGAATATAAGGCTTTGATATGGTCATGAGATATGGATAGAATATGGATATGGAATTTTATATGTATTTAGTTATATACACACAATGTCATTAACATTCTCTATACCGAATCTAATTATTAATTATAGACTTAATATAATCTCTTTATCATAAATTATAACAATGTTTTAAAGCTCTGCGTTTTCTTGTTGTGTAATTATTTCAAGTCTAATGTACAGTTATATATGTTGGAGTGTACAGAATGTGTTCACTGATCTCGAGATATTAGCCACAGTCTTTGCTTCTGCTGTACATGATGTCGATCATCCCGGTGTCACAAATCAGTTTCTTGTAAACTCAAGTAAATTCTCATTTCGTAGTATTTCATTTTATTTGCTCTATCAAATAGATTCAATTTAAGCTAACAATTTGTGCTTAGCGTATTATGTTGTATAATATGAAATTAAAGCTTCCACATTTATTGATCTGCAGATTGTTTTTGCTTAATATAATACAAAGATTAATAAATGTAGAAAAGCTTTAATTTCATACGTTTTTTTTATTATAATAACACTATGTTATAATAAAATGTATGCTTTGTAGTGTAATGTTTTTTTGATGTAATGTTTTTTTGAATGATATAATGATTATAATAACATTATATTGTAATCAAATGTAATTATTTCCAGGCGCCGAGTTAGCTCTGATGTACAATGATGATTCAGTTTTAGAGAATCATCACCTAGCTCTTGCGTTTAAGCTGCTACAGAGCACAAACTGTGATATATTTCATAACATCTCAGAGAAATCTCGACAATTACTTCGTCGAATGACAATAGACATTGTAAGATATTTCAGACTGCAGGATATTTTTGACTCATTCTTTTGATTCTTGCTTAACTTATTATATTTTGAAATTTTACAACAGTGTAGATGATTCTAAATATCATAATTATACGCAATTTTAATTAAAATCATTGTTTAAATGATAAATTAAGAGAATCTGTTATTTCAATTAAATTTGTCATGTTTTTAAGAAGTTAATACTTTTCTGTTTCCTCATCAAATAACCTTCACTTTCTATTGCTTTATTAAATAAATTAATGCAAAATAATTTTGTGGTTTTGCACAGGTTTTAGCAACTGACATGTCAAAGCACATGAGTCTGTTAGCTGATCTAAAAACTATGGTCGAAACAAAGAAAATAGCAGGATCAGGAGTCCTCAAACTAGACAATTACAATGATAGAATACAGGTATAAACATTACATGAAACCTTTATAAATAAGAAACTTTTATATCAATATAAACCTCATGAGATTTGTAAATTTTGTAATATAAAATTTCATGAAATTTGTAAATCAATACAAATTTGTAAATCAATGAAATTTGATGTCAAATATATTAAGTTAACCACAAATTAACTATTTAATAACCTATTTCGCGTATAGTTTACAGTTTTTTACCTGAATTTAAATGAAGATACATCAATTTTCAGTTTATATTAGGTATTAATTTGAGTTTTTAATTGCTGTATTTACTAAGTTTTTTCTATTTTAGGTGTTACAGAATTTAGTTCACTGCTCTGACCTAAGTAATCCTACAAAACCTCTGTTTATCTATCGACAATGGACTGACAGAATAATGGAGGAATTTTTCCGTCAGGGTGACATGGAGAGAGAGAAAGGACTCGATATTAGTCCAATGTGTGACAGGACTACAGCAACCATCGAAAAGTCACAGGTTGCATTCAAATTTATATCATTTTCCTGTATTATATAAACTAGTTATCATTTAAATTTTCCTGTATTATATATACTAGTTATCATTGTTTTTGATTTCTAAATGTTTGAACGTTTGTCAACCTTTTTAATAGCCTTGCTTGTTCATGCTATATTTAAATTCTTAATATCACTGGTTGCATTTTAGATGTCATAAGTTATCCCGCTTATTGTTTAAAAATACTAATGAAATAAAAATAGTTTCTAGAAAAATGCACGTATATTTCATACTTAAAATAGTAATCATTTAAATTGTTAACATCACTTAGGGCACTTTAGATATTATAAATGATAATGCTAATGATTGTTTCTGGAAAAATGCACTTATATTTTATACTTTCAATTGACAGATCGGATTTATAGACTACATCGTGCATCCACTATGGGAGACATGGGCAGATCTTGTGTATCCAGATTGTCAGAATATTTTAGATTCTCTGGAAGAAAACCGCAGCTGGTATCAAAATGAAATGGACAAGAAAAATCAAAAGGATTCGGATGACAATTCTGTGTCGGTTACTTCAAAAATTAGTGATAAAAGTAGAGACAAAGAAACACCTAACAATGGCTAACGAATAGCATTTATTTAGCCTATGAGAAATTATTAAATTTTGTAAATTTAATTTCTTCATGACATTGAAGAATTTCATTACTGAAGTTTCAATCGATAGGTGGAGTAATTTGAAGCGATTTGAAGAATCTCTAATACAAGCTAGGATATTTAAGGATTTTGAGTAGAGAAATCGATCCAATAGTGAAATTGACAAAAAAACACAAAAAGTAACCAAATGTTCACTGTTCATCTATTAGTGAATCTGGTAATTATAAAGCAGTCATGAAAAGAATCAAAGCACACATGTGAAGATGAAAATAAAAGTAAAATTTAGAACATAATCAAATTCTAGATCTAACTAAAAATTAGACAAATGATTTAGCTTGCAATATGGCAATTAAACATATACATGTATTATATCATTAGTTCAATACATTTAATTTATGAGTAATTTAGTAAATAAG
Organism: Oconnorella tubifera; assembly: GCA_034700105.1. NCBI lineage: Eukaryota > Metazoa > Annelida > Clitellata > Enchytraeida > Enchytraeidae > Oconnorella > Oconnorella tubifera. The sequence continues at coordinate 18,255 of JAQIXG010000157.1, forward strand.
AATTGTTTACAATTTTTATATTCAATAATAATATTCAATTAATTTCTATATACAATTTTACAGTGATTACAAAGTACAGTAATATGTACAAACACTATTTAAAACTACATTCTAAGTATTATATGACAGCAATTGAAATCAATATATAAACATAATATCACAATTTGTGATTGATAGCAAATAAAACAGAATTACATCAAGAGTCGAGTAAATCAGTAGCGCTACAGATTTCATTTCTTACAATTATGATCTTAGAATTAATAAGTATTTCTGAATTATACCAATGCTGGAAGAATTATCAGATTTTTAACCTTAAAAAGCTATCAAATTCTCCATCAATCGACTCGTTCCCAAAACTTTAAACTTTATTTTACTTTTTGATCAAGAAAACTGCTCTGTTATAACTATAGAATTTATTTCAATAAAAATTAGAGAAAAATTGCTTTTAGATAAACACAAGATGATATTGCTTGGTTAATTGATAATAATCTCACTCGTTATGAATTATATATCTACAGATAACTGAATATTAAATTTCTACAAGTACACGGTGATTAAATTTCTATACAGCGTTTGATTTTCTACAAAGAAATATCATTAAAGAAATTATTAACATTAAATTGAATCATTGCGCGCCTTCGCTTTCAGTATTGAAAGATAACAACGCAACTAGAAAAACTAAATCTTCAGACTAATAAAATCATAACTATATCTTCTGCATCTCTTATAAAATTAATCAAACATTGATATTTAATTATCAAAAAGCTTCACAAAGTAAAAAATGCCTGTAAAACTCCGATGGTACGGAAATGTAAAATTCAACAACTGTTATACTTTTTGCAAGTTCACTACCATTATGCAGCTAGGACTTGGCTATAAAAGACAGAACAGGTCAGAAGTAATACACTTTACTTTGTTTTTTTTCTTTACATATTAAATTTTATTTTAGTTACACACTTTTAAGAAAAAATCATCAATTTATTATAACTAACATTATCAATAATCAAAACAATAACTGATTTAATCACAGTTACGTTGCAATTATATACCCAATAGCGCAATTTTAATTACTTTATATCATATTCCTATTATCTACATTATATATAACAAATCGGCAAGTAAAAGTGCTAAACGACGCGACTAATTTCAAACAGTCACCCGAATCTAAAATCACTACAGCACTCTTTATAATAACCGACAACTCTTTTATTAACAAGAAAAAATTGTTGATAAAACTCTAGGAATAAAACGCGAGACGTTTATAATAGAGTGAAATCGTCACTACGCATTGAGTCTCTGCGTGGGTTGTCGTAAAGTGCGGCAGATTTAAGTCTAGACATCATTCGAGTCTCAGCGTCCTTACGTCGTCCTGATTCAAAACTGAACAACGAATAGATGTCACTGTGTGATGACTGGATTATCTGTAGAATATATTGAATATCTTGTTATTCAACTAAACCAAATACTGTATTATAAAAGTACTTCAAGTAGAAAATACTGTACCATAAGTCATAATGTTCTTACTACATGAATATATGAAGTACAGTACTATACGTATGTTTTAAATAAATCTAATAAATCTAATTTAATAAACTACGTTAAATACTGTACTGTAAATGTACTTTACTTAATACGACACTATACGAAGTAGAGTACTATGAGTATATTTAACTTAAATAAACTACTGTACTAAATGCTGTACTATAAAAGTAAACTTAAATACAATTATTTGACGATTTTGTTCAATAAGTATAATTTTTTAACTCACTACAACAGGTACATACATAGAAATCTAAAACAATACAAATAATATAAAACAGAAGAAACTGTAACATAATAATAATTATATAATAAATAAATATACAAATTAAATACATAAATTGTACAAGATATAAAGTAAGTAAATAATAAATATTACAAATTAAAATCAAAGTAAAATAATCTTCAAAGGCAAAAAACGACTAGTAACAATAATTTTTTCACTGATTTTTTAACTGATTTTTCCAGCAAAACTTTCAATGAAAAAAATCTTAAAAATCGTACACTCGGTGCATCAATGACTAGTCTATCAAAGTCTTCCCTTGTTCGGCAGTAAAGACCAATTGAGCAACTGGGGTCCATCTTACTGTGCGGCAACTTACGAGGGGAAAGACAGCGAAACGTCTACAAAATAAAATCAGTCCAAAATACCATCAAATATGAAATATCTCGTGACCCGTCAAAACCGGCCCCGACAAATCAGACTTTTCATTCTTAGGGTTAGAATTCGTGTTAGGGGTACGATTGAAGTTAGGGTTAGTGCTAGGGTTAGGGTTAAAACTTTGATTAGTTAGGGTTATAGTTGTTTAATGAATTGACGGGGCCGTTTTGTCAAGTTAATGTATTCGGGGTCGTTTTGTCAGGATACTGAAAAATCTAAATATAGCGTATAATTCTAGATAATGTATATATATTTTAATCAAACAAAGCCTAGAAACAACGATATAACAAAATAAAAAAGAAAGAATATAAAATGCAGCTATATCGAGTGATTAAATAAAGAAAATTACAATAAACTAAACTGTTGTTTTAGGTTATCAAAAAACGTTACTTTTTATAAAACTTAAAAAGACTGTTGTTACTTCGAGTGAAAAATCATCTTTTACAACATTGACTGCGTCTTGGCAGCAATGTGGATCCAAATAGATTAACTTGTCATCTAAAGAAAAAAAGAAACCAATAAAATTACCGTTTTAAAACAATTTGATTACAATTTCGCATTAAAAATGATAACCATTATCTAAGTTAATCAAATCGTAATATCATTTTTAACATAATTAATGTTAATACAATATTAACATGAATTTTTAACTAATTCACAGCCCATCCATTCATAATTCATCCAGAGATGATAGTTTTATCGTTGTAGCCGCAAATTACAATTTAATTTGCAACGATAAAATTATCTAACATATGCTAAGGAAAAAAATGTTCTACTTTTCACAAGAAAACATAACTACGGCTAAAAACTGCATAAACAAACCCTGCCAGCCAATGAAATAGAGCGAATGTTTCGGCCTTCCACCAATAACACCCACGCATGAGTTAAGCGTCAGTAGATTTTTTAGACAAGGCCAGTATTTAGAATTAAGGACATCACCGCCCAGACGCACTGGTACTAGAATCAGGACTGATCTCCAGGAGGAGTCCAGCGGGGGGGCAGTCTGGCAGTTAGTAGAGGGGCAGGAAGGCAGATGATCGGAACCGTTAGAAAGATTTTGATGAATGGTAGAAAGATTTGGATGATGGGAAGAATTAGATGATGTACAATGATCGATAACATCGTCTATGTAAACTGAAGAATAAAAAAAATTAAGATTAAATAGACTGAAAACTTTGTATCTTAAATAGCCAAATAGATGAAAAATTTGACGAAATTTATATTACGTATTAATATTTATGTAAACATTAAATTTAGAAAGCAAAAGATAAACTACAGGATTTCAATAATCCATAAGATAATCTATAAGGTAACCAGAATTCTTTTAGAAATTATGTTTTTAATCTTAAATGTCGCAGAATTAAATAAACGATTCTATTACTAAAAGCAATAATATATAAATATAGTATGTAAAATATTACTCACTAGTGCCATCTACTGGTATAAATATTGTCAGAAAATTGAGCTGAGAATCATTCGAATGTTCCAAAGCATCGCTACAACAACAATATTACTTTTTAATTTATATTTCTTCTAAAAATACCCTCCCCCCTAAATTATTTCTCCACAAATTTGCCCCTTTCACAACACGGAAAGGCGAAACTTATATTATAAAATTTTATCTAGTCTACTGTTGCCAGTAACAATTAAGTGTTTTTAATAATAATTTATTATCGTAAGTTCTAATATTTGTAATATAAACTATTAGACACTACACCACGACTTCTAACCACTTCTCAAATGTGTTTCAATTTAATGATATTTACAATTATGAAATACGAAAGCTCAGGTAAAGAGCTAATAAATAATAAACAATACTTCAAAAAATCTTGTTACTTTAAAAATATTTTGAACAATTTTGATCAGAATAATTCAATCAATTAACTACTACTCAATGTGTACTAAAACTAACACAAACGAATCATTCTAACTGATAAACCTATCACTTGAAACACTCCAAGTACTTAAATATTGTATACACTAAAGTATCAGACAGCTGTAAATAAATCTATACGTTATTTCAGATTAATTGCTATATATAAGACACCGTCAAGAATTAAATAACATTATATCAAATAAAATTCTCTTGTACTTAATAATTATTTAATATTATTGCGTAAACTTTAACAAGTTTACGCAATAACAGTATTATTTAATTAACCACATCATATTGTAAATAAAAATTCAGTTGATGGAATGCCAAAGATTAAAAACTGTCCCAAATGTTTTTTATATGTAATTAATTACATATATAAATCATCAAATATCATTCAATACCTGAGTACATTAGACACCGATGCTGGTCCGTACCAGTCACCCGGTTTCTTACCCAACCTTTCTCCCACCTTTACCAAATTATGTAGCGAGAAAGGACTGCATGTATTTGGCGCGTCACCAAAATATCTAATGATCCTCCGATAGACAGCGAGATCGTATCGACTGCTATTAATTGCTCGCCAATCTGAACAAATTCGGTTGAAATATTTAAAAAGAAAAACGTTTCATTTGAAAAAAGTTTTCAATTGAAAAGAAACTTTAAAAACTTTTCGTTTGAATACTGATTGCATTTGGATTTTATCTATCTACAGAGTCAGCGGTATAAGTAAATTGCAGCAAACAATACTGCGTACAGTTCAAAATCATACGTAGACTTGGTATTTCTGAATTACTGTAACGTTATTATATATAAGATATATAAAAATTAACTATTTAGATGTCCAAATATGAAAAATTTATACACGGTATGATGGTATAACTACCAGCAATTTGTATTGAGCCAAATTTTATATCAGACTCAATAATATAAAAATTTATACACAGTATATTTTACAAACAGTAAATCAGTAAGTTAATCAATATGCATCAACGCGTTTACCTCTATGTAAAAAATGTACAACAAGAGTCTGAGCCAGTAGCATCTGTCCGCTGCGAATCATGCATCCCCATCCAACGTCTGACACCAACTGAGAACCGGGTAACTGAGGAAAGTCTACGCGATAAGTCAACCAAATGCGACTTTGAAAGTCAAGTTTAAACTGTTCAAACTGACTGAGTTCATCAACACGATCAGAGACCTTCTTACGCTGCTCTGCTTTTAGTATAAAAAAACGTCTGGTTGATTATAATTTTATTAAATTATAGAAAATACAGCAAGACGAAAAGATCATATTGATTATAGTTTATTAATTTATAGAAAATACAGTACAAAAAAAAATATTGGTAAATTACAATTGAATCATTTCATTAATCAAATTATTTGTATATATGATATAACGACATAATAAATTAATAATACCATATATTGTATATGTCATACTAACGTATTACACTAATAATGTATAATGTACATAATACTCTAAAATATGAAACTCATCAAATATATTCTAGTAAATACTCAAATCAAACACAAATGTGTAAATTATTTAATATACAGAAACACTGGGCAGAAATCACGATTAAATTGCATTATTAAAACTGTATTATTATTAATAATAATACAAACTTAAACAAACAATAAATGTTCAGTAATGTAAGTAAATTTAAACATCCTTGTGATATCAATCTTAAGCAAGTTAGCAAATAAAATCAGCCAATAAAGCTATTAAATAAACATTAGAACATGGAGAACGTCACATATAGGTCTCAAATTCTCATATACTAGATGTTAAATAGATATTCCAATTACTTCCTTAATAAATTTACTTACCATATTTTAAAATTCAATTATTCATTTGTAGTAAATGAGAATTATAAAATCAATAGTATAATGTCAAGGCCCGTTAGAGAAGTGGTTAGAGTGTTGGATTCGAAACCGATAGTTCCATGTTCGAATCCCGGTTAACTCACTATTTCTCAAACTAGCTGCACCCTTTAGTAAGGTGCTTAAATTGCGTCTTCGACATCGTTATTACAATAATCCAGACATAAAACGTAACATTAACCTTTAACAATAATGAATATATTGCTAAATACTGTAATTTAAAATACAATGCGTATTTACGCAAATATTTGCATCAAGAGAAAATAATATAACTGCATTTGAACAGTAAAGTAATAAACTATAATTTAATTACTCTAAAATTCTAAACGTAAATAAATCGAGCATACCGGCTTTGTCAGTTTTGTGACAGCGGTAAATTCTACCGAGAAGGCAGATGGGGGAATCGTATTTAAAAGTAGTCGACGTTTTTACAACCCATCCTAAAAGTACAATGAACAACTTAAAATCAAATATACACAAATATAATTATATAAATGATCATAGCATATATTGCACTACATTTAAAATATATTAATAATATAAGACAATTACAATTATTTACGAATTTACAAATTCTGATCTTAAATGAATTTTATACAGAAATAGTTCATAGTTCAATATGCCACGGAGTTAATAGACTAAATAAGGAATATCATTTATAAATAAATGATTTTCCTTTGATTTCATCCATGGAAAAATCAGTAAATTATAGATTAATAAATAAATTAAGATATCATTCACTACAAATTCGAAAAAAATTTATTTCTCACCATTTCTAACATTCGTCCAAGCCGATAAAAACTTTATCTTTAATCCATCAGCCGTTATATCTCCCGGCAAATTTTGCGTCACAATCTTCGAATCGAGGGGGATGTTACTCGACGAATCCGCCCCCAGGGAGTGAAGGGACGTCGAGGGCTGCTTGCAAATCGTCCCCCTACTCGTTTCCGTGTCGAGGGACCTATACAGTCTCTCATCGTCTACATTAGACAGTTCCGCGTAGTATTCATCGTTCCAACCATTATCTATATCTTTTTCTATATCGTAAAATCCATCGGAACTTAGGCGATCCGAACCGGAAGCGGAAAGATCGACGAAATGATTTCCCCCGTGGAAATCATCAGCTGATTCGGTATTCAATCCCTCGTTCATACCTAGAGTAGAATTAGTCCTAAACTCCGTGCTTACATTATTCTGTTTGATTAAATCAAATCCAAGATAGCTGTTCACGTCCATTTTATTAGGATTCCCTTCCTAATAAAGTTAGAAAATAAATTTTTGTTACATATTAATACAAAAGTCAACAAGAAATTGTTGAGATAAATAATGAAAAAAAGCCGACATCGATATTTATTTGACCAATAAGATATGGTATGATTTACTTTCGTTACTACTTGCAAAACTTTTACATTATTATTGGATTATTTGACCCAGAATGTGTACAAACTAACTATTTTGAAGAAATATCATCATTTTTATCAGTTCACCCTGGAGAAATATAATTTATAACAGTTTAAAAAAATTGTTTTTATGTAGTTTGACCCCTGATACCCTCTCCTCTTCATAAATTACACTTGTGTGATGTCGAAATATACTATCCGATGTACTGTATATTAAATAATTAAATATAAAGCAATATGTTTCTTGCTCATTGATGACATATCTGCCGCGTCTCAAGACATCGAAAGTAAAAGCACCAAGATTGGTAATTAAAATAATATTATATTACTCTGAGAAATATGTGCTACAAGGCTATATGTCAAGTTAAACCGATGATATAACGATATAATTTCATGATAAACTAATGTCATAATGACTAATATAATAATTATCATTGTAAGTTTAATAAGAAACGCTGCGTAATAACGACTATAAGCGTAATAACGTAATAACGACTATAAATAATGTAATAAATAAGTTTTTAACGATAAAATTGAAAACCAAATGTAATATAGAATAATGGAGCGGGGGCTTAAGATATAAGTATGATATATATGATATCTAGGCTTACAAACTTCAATATCAAACCTACTGATAAAAATATTGTTCTTGCATGGCTGTTGTATGCGTATTTTGCATACTTTGCAATGATGCTCAGTTCAAAAGTGCTGGTTAACCTCCAGTTAGAATTATATCATTGAGTGAGCTGCAATTCTGTTTGTTTTATCCGAATGATCAGGGGATGGATCTGTTACTTGAACCACAGTGTGTTGTATCAATGTCGTTGATGGTAAATTAAGATGTGATGTAATAAAAACCATTCCATGCGTTTCATCGAAAAGAAGGTGATGCTGGTAGTAATCCATAACTTTAAGTTGAAACAACTTGCGCACTCGTTTTGTTGCAAGATCAACTGCAAGCAATTCATTGTTATACACAATCAAAATTGTACCGCGAGAATCGACAACTAGAGCCAAGTCAATAGCTTTCTTGCGAGTCTGGACAGTCATCACTGGGCAGAATGAGAGTTTCATTGACCTGCTCACATCATCAACATAACCAGTAGTTGTCAATTTTAGCACGACTAAGCAAGACTCTGCTGGATCATGCTGCTCTGATCGCAAGGCAGTAGGATTATAATCCTGTAATCCTAACACCAATGTTCCGATATTGTCAAGAAATGCAACACTAGTTGTGATATGGAAATTTGGATATCTCAAACGAGTGATGAGAGTGCCATTTATTTCGTGCACGTAGATCTCGGTTAGAGATGAGATAGCAACAAAGCGTTCGGCTTTATCGGATACAACAGCAATGACCCAATCCATTTCAGGTTTCACAACAAGAAGCAGATCTTCCAGGATTTTTTCGTCTGTAGTAACTCTAGTCCACTTAAAACCGCATAGCATAGAAGGAAAGTCACAACTGATGATCAGGAGACAGCCTGATATTGGAAGAGCTGTCATTGCATTTATTAAATCAAACTTGACATCAAGAATCTTTTTGTTCAACAGAAGCAGTGTGGGTTCACTATGTGGTCTCTGGGTTCGTTTGCTGATTTCAGAAGAGTATATGACATTCTTAAAACTGATATTGTTAAACATATGAGACGCTTCAAAATTGACCTCAAATATACTCTTTCCAAGTATCGTCACAGGTTTAATCGAGATGATCTCCAGGTTGTCGATATGAATCTGTTTTGCTTTGTCATAAAATCTCATGACCGGATCTGATTGTAATAAAAACAGTGTTAATTATTAGATTTGTTAGTAAAAACTTCTGATAATAGAAATTAATAATAATTATCAAGCATGATTTTCATATTTGCATTTAATATTTATATAATGTAGAATATATATCTAGAAGATTATTGATAAAGAAATGAATATGAATATGACCCAGGTGGGATATAGCCATGATATCACACTGACCTACTGCATATAATTGACGAATGGATCGTTCTAGGAAGCGTGGACCATCCAGGACGTCCATCCAAAGCGTACACACGGGCGCTAGGGCCTCGTAGACCTGATGAAAGCTATCACAGTGGCTTCGTCTCAACGCTATAACGGCCTCTCTCAGCAATTTCTGTACAATTTCTATTGGAAGATCATGTATCTGAAATAATTGTAAGATTATGAGAAGATAATAATTTCTTATTCAAAAAGGATTCTGAGAGAAAAAAACCATAAATCTATAAGAAAGCTAAGACGCATTTTTAACTTTCAGAATTTAAATACTAGGCTACATCTATAACGTAGAGTTAAGAAACAATTAGAATAATTATTCATAGGTCAGGAAAGTTGTTAAATGTATTATTAAGTTTATTATACCAGGCCCATTACTTACCCCAGTAACCTTTGTTAATCCAACTTCAAAGGAATCCACCGCATCATCTAACACAAAAAATTGTTGTAGAAAACAGAAAACATATTTATAACTAAAAACAGAAAAATGTAACATCCATAACTATCTTACACATTATAGCCTAGTATATATAATAGTGCGTGTATTTGATAATTTTTAAAGTATAATATGGTAACACACAGCATTATAATATGCTTATTCCGTAAGTTTAGATTACCTTTCTTTAATTTCTTCGTTTTTCTGTCTAATGTTTCGTCTTTCTCCATCGTCGATCGAGTCACAAAGTTGAGATTACAGTATAAGTTTTATTGTTTGTTGATGTGATTATTGTTAATATATATTGCTGAATTAAATTAGTTTGACTCGTTGAGTGGCTAGCTTAGGAAATAAAGGATAGCCTTCGAATGTTCACAATATTAATTGTTGATAACGTTTGCGCTGGACTATTAGGCCTACGTATTCAAAAGATCCCATAACATTTATTTTATTGACTTATGATATTAAAATCTTTATTTTGAAATGGATGCTTATGCTTATGCTTAATGCCTTGGCGATGCTTTCCCGCACGCAACAGCAGCCCTTCCACGGAATCACGCCACTGAAAAAGATACTTGACTGAAATTAGCCTTTAGATTGTTCACGAAAAGTTGCAAGTAATAATAATACAGATACTGAGATTTTCTTTAAAATGAAGAACATTAATACATGCTTCTTATTATTAGGCTTAAGAGTGTCGTCAAATTATTTATATATCCATGGAATTGGACACCACTGGTCCCCCTTCATCTTCTTAAATAAAAATAAGTATTGTGATTTTTGTTAAAATACATAATCTGCCGTATAATAAATAACCTAAACTAAATAAGTGTTTTTTGTTTTCCTCAATCAACGTTACGTGGTCAGTCACGTGGTCAATAAGTCAGTGGCCAAAATATTTGCGGTTGCGATATTTGTCTGAGAAACTGACAATGTATTATGAATGGGCTGCCTTTATAATAATTATTATAGCCTGTCAGTGATACTTCATCCGCGTTAATACAATGAATTGGATGGTATTGAAACTAAATATTACAAGGACTAATATGATAATTATCGTTACAAGTTTAATTATAAACTTTACATAATAGGGCCTTTAAGCGTATAGTCCTATATATACATGTATAATAAATCAGTTTTAAAAAACGATATGTAATTGTTAGAATACAGTGAAAATGCTGCGTTTATAATGCCTGTAAATAATGATGAAATAAAATAATGATAAATAACGATCAAATTGATAATAAGTGAATATAAAAACTAAATACGCTTATTAAATGTTGATGACTTATAGGGTGGGGCCTAAGATATAAGTATGGTATTCGGCTTATAATAGATCTTGAACATCAAACCGATTAGTAAAAATAATGTTCTTGTACAGAAGTTGTATGGATTTGTGCATACTTTGCAATGATGTTAGGATCAGTTCAAAAGTGCTGGTTTTTAGTCTCTAATTACGCTTATATCATTGAGTGAGCTGCAATTCTGTTTGCTTTATCCGAATGATCAGGGGATGGATCTGTTACTTGAACCACAGTGTGTTGTATCGATGGCATCGATGGGAAATGAAGATCTGATGTAATAAAAACAATTCCTTGCGTTTCATCGAAAACAAAATGATGCCTGTAGTAATCCATAGCTTTAAGTTGAAACAACTTGCGCATTCGTTTTGTCGTAATATCAACAGCTAGCAGTTCACAGTTACGCAAGATTAATATTGTACCGCGAGAATCGACAGCGAGAGCCAAGTCAATAGCTTTCTTGCGAGTCTGGACGGTCGTCTCTGGGCACAATGAGAGTTTCATCGACAAGTTCACATCATCAACATAACCAGTAGGTGTCAATTTTAACACGGCTAAGTAAGGCTTTGCTGGATCACTCAGCTTTGGGCGCCGTGCAGTAGGATTATAATCCCGTAATCCCAACACTAGTGTTCCGATATTGTCAAGAAATGCAACACAAGTTATGGGATAAAAAGTTGGATGTCTCACACGAGTGATGAATGTTCCGTTGATTTCGTATACGTAGATCTCAGTTACAGATGAGATAGCGACATGGCGTTCGGCTTTGTCACAGACAACAGCATTTACCCATTCCATCGCACCGTCCGCTGAAAGAAGCAGATGTTCCAGAATCGTTCCATCTGTAGCAGCTTTAGTCCAATAAGGAACGCGTGGATTCAAAGAAGAGTCAAAACTGATGATCAGGATACAACCTGATAGAGGAAGTGCCGTCATAGCATTTACGAAAATGGTCGACTGATCAAACTTGACATCAAGAATCTTTTTGTTAAATAGAAGCAGTCTGGGTCCGCTTCGTAGTCCCTGGGTTCGTTTGCTGATCTCAGACGAGTATATGACACTTATAGTACTGGTATAGTTAAGCGTATGATATGGTTCATAGTTGAGCACAAATAGATTCTTTCCAATTATTATCACAGGTTTGATGGCGATGCTCGCTAGGTTGTCAATCTGAATCTGTTTTGCTTTGTCATCAAATCTCATGACAGGATCTGATTATAGTAGAGACAGTATCTGTTAGTAAAAGATTCTGACAATCGAAATTAATAATAATAAGTATAATATTCTGATAATAGAAATTAATAATAATCAAGCATGAAGCATGCATTAATATCGTAATCATCTACTTATTTCACTAAATATATGTAACAATTCATTCATTATAATATTAACCTCACTGACATGAATTTTCATAGGTTATGCTTTCATTTGCATTAGGCCTAGCTACATTTAGGACATTGTAATGTCAGAATGTAGGCCTACTTAACGAAAATCGATAAATAAATCAGTATTAATAAAACTCAGGCTAGATTATAGCCATGATATCACACTGACCTACTGCATATAATTGACGAATGGATCGTTCCAAGAAGCGTGGACCATCCAGGACGTCCATCCAGAGCGAACACACGGGCGCTAGGGCCTCGTAGACCTGATGAAAGCTATCACACTGGCTTCGTCTCAACGCTATAACGGCCTCTCTCAGTAATTTCTGTACAACTTCTATTGGAAGATCATGTATCTGAAGTAATTGTAAGATTACATTCAGAGCGTAAAACAATCTATAGTATAATAATTGGCTTAGTTCGTCTGTCTGTCTGTAACTCGATATAATTAATCTATTAAGATAGATCCAAGAGTTTTCAATGGTACCATTGAATCAAGGTTACTCAAATTGGATGAAATATTAGTAATATAGTTGAAATATTGAAATATTGAAATATAGTTGATAGTTGATAATAAAATAATTGTTCAGATTTAAACATTTGTGTTTTTTTCTTTTTTATGCCTGTCGTCTGACAGGCTTTGCTGCTAGTAAGCTTATAAGAAATTAAGCTAAGACGCATATTCAACTTTCAGAATTTAAATACTAGACTACATTTAGAACGTAGAGTTAAGAAACAATTAGAGTAATTGTTCATAGGTCAGCAAAGTTGGACAATTAATTATGTCATTATTTACCCCTGTAGCAGTTGTTAATCCAACTTCAACAGAATCCTTTGCAACATCTAAAACGAACAATAGTTTTGTCCAAAACAGAAAACATATTTATAGCTAAAAACTTTAACATTTAACAGCCCAATTTATTATCTTACACATTATAGCATTATAATATACTGTATATAGTGCGTATATACGCTTAGGTTTAATATAGGCTTATTCCGCAGTGGCTTAATTATTCCGTAAGTTTAGATTACCTTTCTTTAATTTCTTTGGTTTTCTGTCTAATGTTTCGTCTTTCTCCATCGTCGATAGACTCACAACGTCGAGGTTCCAATTATTATTATTCTGTTGCCTATTAACGCTATAATTGTTACATATATTGTTCAAATAATTATTGATCTATTAAATTAGCTTGACTCGTTGCGTCGATATCATAAGAAATAGAGAAATGGCAAATAAAAGAATGGAAATTCTTTTTATGCCTTCTAATGTTCACAATATTAATAATTATTGTTGCTGACGTTTATGTTCGACCATTACGTATTTGAAAGATTTTATAACATTTATTTTATTTGCTAAATTATAGGCCTACATATGAGATTAAAATCAGTGGCGGACTGGCTCCCAAAGGCCCACTGAAGAAATTTTCAGTCGGGGCCCACCAAAATATAACTAGCTGAAAAGTTATAAAACAACCCCCCCCCCCCCCCAACTGCGTTCTTTCAATTACTAGTTATACCCTGATCTCAACTGGTCAAAATTCACATTTTTATCGTTCAAATTCACATTTTTCTTTCGTTTTCATTGTTTTCTGCAGGGGGCCCGTGGATCCCACAGGGTGAAGGGCCCACTGAAGGATCTCTCAGTCCCTCACCAGGCCAGTCCATCCCTGATTAAAATCTAAATTTTGAAAAGGATAGGCCTACTTCACTGAAATTAGCCTTTACATTAATTGATTGTTCACGAAAAATTGCATATAATAACAGTTTATCACAGATACTAAGATTTCCTGTGATCATGAATACATGATACCAATTAGGCTTAAGAGTGTCGCCAAATTACGTATATATAAATTTTCACACCCCTGCTGGGTCCCCCACTCGTCTTGCTAAATATATCATTAAGTATTGTAACCTGCGTTAAAATACATAACCTGCATGCTGTATAATAAATTACCAAAAGTACATAAGTAATTTGTGTTTTGCTCAATCAACGACTTCGTGGGGAATATAACAATATAATCAAGTTCGTCGCGTGTCATCTAAAGGCATCAAAAGTAAGAACACCAAAACACTGGTAGTGATGTTTCTCTGAGCAATTAACAATGTACAGTATTGTGAAATATAGGCTGCCACTACAATAATAGATTGTCAGTGATTATACTACATTAATACAATGAATTGGAGGGTATTAACACTAAATGTCACAAGGACTAATATAATAACTATCATTGTAAGTTTAATTAAAAACTTTACATTATGGGGCTTATAACCTTATATGCATATACATGTAAAATAAATAAGTTGTTTAAAAACTATAAATAATTGTTAGAATACAGTAAAAATGCTACACTGTACTTTTATAATAGGCTTACAGCCGCTTACTAATAAAATATAATGATAAAATTGATAATAAAAGTAAATAAAATACGTTTATTAAATATTGATGACTTATGGGGCCTTTAAGATATTAGTATAATATTGGGCTTCTTGATCTCAACAACAAACCGATTGGTAAAAATATTGTTCTCGTACAGCGGTTTTATGCTTTTACATTGCAATGATGTTTATGTTATTGTCAGTTGAAAAGGTTTTGTTTTATAGTTTTATATAAATGAATAAGCTGCAATTTTGCTTGTTTTATCCGATCAATAATCAGGGGATGGATCCATTGCTTGCACCACTGTGTGTGTCATAAATTTCTCATTAAGAAGTTGTGATGTAATAACAACCATTCCACTCGATTCATCAAAAACAAGTTGATGAAAGATGTACTCCATAACTTCAAGTTCAAACAACTTGCGCATTCGTTTTGTCGCAATATCAACTGCCAGTAATTCATAGTTATACGCAATCAAAATTGTACCACGAGAATCGACAACCAGAGCCAAATTAGTAGCTTGCTTGCTAGTCTGGACAGTCGTCCCTGGACACAATGAGAGTTTCATTGACAAGTTCACATCATCAACATAACCAGTAGGTGTCAATTTTAACACGGCTAAGTAAGGCTTTGCCGGATCACTCAGCTTTGGGCGCCGTGCAGTAGGATTATAATCCCGTAATCCCAATACTAGTGTTCCGACACTATCAAGAAATGCAACACCAGCCATAGGATGAAAACTTGGATGACTGACACGAGTGATGAGTGTTCCATTTATTTCATACACGTAAAGATCAACTTCACATGAGATTACAACGTGGCGTTCCTCTTTATCACACACAACTGCTTTGACCCATTCCATCTCATTGTCCGCTGAAAGAAAGAGATGTTCCAGAATTGTTCCATCAGGGGCAACTTTAGTCCAGAAAGAAACGCGTGGTATGAAAGAAGAGTCACGAATGATAATCAGCAGAGAGCCTGATCGAGGAAGAGCCGTTATGGCATTTACAAGAACTGCTTGCTCATCAAACTTGAAACCAAAAATCTTCTCATTGAGCAGAAAAAGTCTGGGTCCACTTCTAAGTCCCTGTGCCCGTTTGTTGATTTCAGACGAGTATATGACACTTTTAATATCGTAAAATGCATGAGGGTCTTCATGATCTAGCACGAGTAGATTCTTTCCAAGTATCGTCACAGGTCTGATGGCTTTAGTCGCCAGGTTGTCAATATGAATCTGTTTTGCTTTGTTATCAAATCTCATGACAGGATCTGATTGTAATAGAGACAGTATTAATTATTATTAATTTATGAGATATGTTAGTAAAAGATTCTGATAATAGAGACTAATAATATATCATGTATCATATCGTGATCACCTAAGCTAACATATAGTTCTATTGAGTATGTGTGACAATTCATTCATTTTAATATTAATCTCACTGACATTATAAATTTTTATAAGTTATGTTCGTTTTGTTTTATTTATTTGATTTATATTTAATTCTGTCGTTGAGATGAATAATGATTTATATATATTGTCATCTATTATATTAAATATTTATATAATGTCAGAATGTATATTTAACGAATATAGTTAAATAAATAAACATTAATAGGACCCAGGCTGGTTTATAGCCATGATATCGCACGTGCCTACTGCATATAATTGACGAATGGATCGCTCCTGGAAGCGTGGACCATCCAGGACGTCCATCCAGAGCGAACACACGGGCGCTAGGGCCTCGTAGACCTGATGAAAGCTATCACACTGGCTTCGTCTCAACGCTATAACGGCCTCTCTCAGTACTTTCTGTAAAACTTCTATTGGAAGATCATGCATCTGAAATAGTTGTAGATTATGAGAGGCTAATAATTTCTTGTTCAAAGTTTCAGAGTGAGTGTAAAAAACAATAAGCTCATAGAAAATTAAGCTAAGCGCGCGTTTCCAACTTTTCGAATTTATGTCTAGGCTACATTTATTATGCAGTATTAATTAAAGTAATTATTGCCAAGTTCAGAACAATTAGTTTAAAATTAATGTCAAATTTGATATTAATTATATATGCTAGTTATTACTAACCTCAGTAACAGTTGCTAATCCAGCTTTAGCAGAATCCACTGCAACATCTAAACGCACAATAGTAGAAACTGAAAACATATTCATATCTAAAAACCTTAGAATTTAATTAACCGAAAGATCTCTTTTTGTAAAGAGATAAGCACTATATCTTACATATATTATAGCTGAATCTAATATATTATAGCCATTATATGCATAAGCCGCTTAACCTAAGCGAACACAGCATTATAAATGTTCATTCCGCAAGTATAGATTAATTACCTTTCTTCAATTTCTTCGTTGTTTTATCTGCTGTTTTGCCTTTCTCCATCGTCGAGTCACAGGGTTGATGTCACAGGGTTGATGTTATAGGATTGATGTTAATTATAGTTCGAATTGTCTGTTGATTGTAATTATAATAATTATTCTGTATCAAAGTCTGACTCGTGGAGTCTTTATCCTAAAGAAATGGCCTAAATGATAGCCGTGGGATGTTTACAGTATTGATTGTCGCTAACGTTTACTTTCGACTATTAGACCTACGTAACAAAAAATTGCATATGAAAGATTCCATATTTAAATTAATTGGCTTATTTTTAATTGCATAATGAGCTTGAAATAATAATTTTAAAAAGAATCGATACTTAACTGAAATTAGTCTTTAGATTGATTATTCACGACACATTACAAGTACCTAGGCTATTAATAATTGTCACAGATAGGCCCTATACTAAGATTTCCATTCAAATAAAAACCACTAATGCATGATACTAATTAGGCTTAAGAGTATCTTTAAATTATTTATATCAGGAACTGGACACTCTTGGTCTCCGTCTCGTCTTGCTAAATAACAATACGTATTGTGACTTGTTAAAATACATAATATGCTGTATAATAAACACAAATTACTAAATAAGTAATTTGTGTTTTGTTCAATCAACGAATTCGTGGGGAATATAAAAATAAATCAAGTCAGTCGCGTGTCATATAAAGACATCAAAAATAAGAGCACCAAATACTGGTAGTGATATTTCTCGGAGAAATTGACAATGTATTATGAATGGGCTGCCACTATAATAATAGCTTGTCAGTGATTGTTATTGCAACTGCATAATACAATGAATTGGAGGGTATTAGCACTAAATGTCACAAGGACTAAAATAATAACTATCATTGTAAGTTTAATTAAAAACTTTACATTATGGGGCTTATAAGCATATATGCTTATACATGTATAATAAATAAGTTGTTTAAAAACTATATATAATTGTTTGATTACAGTTAAAAGTTACGTGTAGGCCTATAATGCTAATAAAAAATAATGGTAAATTGCATCATAAATGTAAATAGAATACGGTTGTTATATATATTGATGACTTATGGTGTAGGGCTTTATAATATTCGGTGTATAATTATAGATCTTGAACATCAAACCAATTAGTAAAAATATTGTTCTTGTACAGAAGTTGTATGGATTTGTGCATACTTTGCAATGATGTTAGGATCAGTTCAAAAGTGCTGGTTTTTAGTCTCTAATTACGCTTATATCATTGAGTGAGCTGCAATTCTGTTTGCTTTATCCGAATGATCAGGGGATGGATCTGTTACTTGAACCACAGTGTGTTGCATCCATTTCTGCAAAGGAACTAGTGATGTAATAACAACCATCCCACTCGCCTCATCGAAAAGAAGGTAATGTAAGATGTACTCCATAACTTTAAGTTGAAACAACTTGCGCACTCGTTTTGTTGCAAGATCAACTGCAAGCAATTCATCGTTACACACAATCAAAATTGTACCATGAGAATCGACAACTAGAGCCAAGTTTGTGGCCTTCTTGCGATTCTGGACAGATATCTCTGGGCACAATGAGAGTTTCATCGATCCGTTTACATCATCGATATAGCCAGTAGTTGTCAATTTTATCACTGCTAAGTAAGGCTTTGCCGGATCACTCAGTTTTGGGCGCCGTGCTGTAGGATTATAATCCCATAATCCCAACACCAGTGTTCCGATATTGTCAAGAAATGCAACACCGGTCTTGGGTTGAAAACTTGGATGTCTCACACGAGCGATGAGTGTTCCATTTCTTTCATACACGTAGATATTCATCACAGATGAGATGGCGACATGGCGTTCGGCTTTATCGGATACAACTGCATTGACCCATTCCAGCTCAGGGTTCGCTGAAAGAAAGAGATGTTCCAAAATTGTTCCATCTGTAGCAGCTTTAGTCCAGTAAGAAATATGTGGCTGAACAGCCATGTCTCGACTGATGATCAGCAGACAGCCAGATTGAGTTAGCGCTGTCAGAGCATTCACGACAACAGTTTGAGCAAACTTGAGATCAAGAACCTTTTTATTTAACAGAAGAACTCTGGGTCCACTTCGTAGGCCCTGGGTCCCCTTGCTGATTTCTGACGAGTATATGAGACTTTTCAATCCAAGGAAATTATCGCCTTCTTCATCAATCACAAATAGGTTCTTTCCAAGTGTCGCCACAGGCGTGATGATTGTGCTTGTCAGATTGTCAACTTTGATCTGTTTTGCTTTGTCATCAAATCGCATGATAGGATCTGATTGTAAAACAATATTAATTATTAGTTCTGTAATAGGTGGCATACTTCCTTCATTATTAATCTCAATGATGTGATACAGATTTTTATCTTACATCTGTAGGGATATATTGCTAGGATTTACTTCTTATATTTTACCCATATTAGATTATTGCTCTGTAATTTGTGTTTAGAAAAAATTTCATGTCCCAGAGTACATCTACATTAGGGGATATAATGCTAATCGAGTCTGTACAACGTAATTTTACTAAAAGATTTTCTGGTTTAAACACGATGACATATGCTGAAAGGCTTAACGTACTAAATATCCCCACACTTGAGCTTCGACGTCTTCGATCTGATTTAATTTTATGTTACAAAATATTAAATGAGCTTGTATCAGTTCCTATAGACACATATGGCATTAAACTGTCTACCAGACAGTCCAGAGGCCATTCAAAAAAGCTGCAGGTTCAACACGCCAGAGTAAATGTAAGGAAAAACTATTTTAGTTGCAAAGTTTGTGAACCATGGAACTCTTTACCTGATGAAGTCGTAAATGCTTCAACTGTTAATAGTTTTAAAAAATTACTAAAAAAATGTAATTTAGATCGTTTTTTGCACGTCTGCTAATAATTTATCTTAAATGCTTACAACTTATACTTAGTATTGTCATATTTCGAGTATATATTTTTACTGTTTTTTGTATTTTTTGTATTTTTTTGTCGCGTGAGTGTTTACTTATATTGATATTGCGTCCTAAATTATTGTAAACTCTTACGGTTTAGTATAGGATACCGTAAGTGCAATAGGCCTGGTATTCTAAAAATACGGTTATGAACTGTTTACTCACTCAATCTGTTATGAACTTATTCTGTATTTTGAATAAATAAATAAATATTTGACTTAGGTATACTATCAAAATGTAAGTCTAAATTTAAAAAGAATATTGGTAAATAAATATTAATATGATCAAGGCTAGATTATAGCCATGATATCACACTGACCTACTGCATATAATTGGCGAATGGATCGCTCCAGGAAGCGTGGACCATCCAGGACGTCCATCCACAGCGAGCACACGGGCGCTAGGAACTCGTAGACCTGATGAAAGCTATCACACTGGCTTCGTCTTAACGCTATAACGGCCTCTCTCAGTACTTTCTGTAAAACTTCTATTGGAAGATCATGTATCTGAAATGATTGTATATTATAACCCAATAGGATAAGTTAATAATTTCTTATTCAAAAATTCACAGCGAAACAAATAGTTTACGCCTCCAACTTTCAAAATAGAAGTATTGGCTATGAAAATAAGCCTATTTATAATGTGTAGCTTGGTAATAATTGAAGTAATTAGGGGCCGTCCATAAAGTACGTCACGTTATTTTCGACAGTTTTTATCCCCCCCCCCACCCCATTCCCCCCCTAAAAGTAAATTTCACAAAACTTTGTTTTGTCGAACAAAGAACAAACATCGAACAAAGTTTTGTAAAATTTACTTTCAAATTTGACATTAATTACATAAGGCATATGCCATTACTTGCCTCAGTAACTGTCACAGTTGTTAATCCAGCTTTAACAGAATTCACTGCAACATATAAAAAACATCAAAGAAAATAATTTTGTACGAACAGAAAACACTTTGGCAAACACTTACCTATAACTAAAAACGCGATATATAGAGCATTCTTATCTTACGTATATTATTATGCATTTATCTCTGCACAGACGTAATTATTATAGTCCTACACAACATTGTAAATTCTCGCTCAGCAAGTATACGTATAGATTAATTACCTTTCTTTAATTTCTTTGCTATTCTAGCTGCTGTTTTTCCTTTCTGCATCGTCGAATCACAAAGTTGATGTTACAGTAATAATTGTATTGTTTATAAATTGATGTGCTAATTGTTAGTAACTTGATATACTTATCGTTAATTCTTGCTGAGTTAAATCGGTCTGACTCGTTGAGTCGCTATCTTAAGAAATAAATGATGTTTACAATATTAATTGTTGATAACGTTCACGTTCGATTATTACGTTACAAACAATTGCATTAAAGATTCCAAACATATTTCTTTTAGTTAATTGGTTTTAGTTTCAATTACATAATAAAATTAAAGTCTTAATTTTGAAAACGTTACTTTACTTAATTTTTAAAGGATACTTATACGAATTAGTCCTTAGATTGATTATTCATGAACAATTGCAATTAATAATAATAATTACAGATACTAATAAGATTTATTTGTAATAAAAGACAATTAATTAAAACTGTTATATAGAGCTTGTCTATGGGTAAAAATTCCTAAAAAATGTATATATAAAAAAATTGTTTTGTTTTAAGATGGTTGTTTGTTTTGAAAGTAAATAATGAAAGATTTTATTTTTAATTTTAGAAAATAAATAAATTCAATTTTCTTACTAATTATCCGGATTAATTACGGAAGGGATTATATAATTATCTAGATTTTATCATACTTTATTTTTGTTTGGATGGAATTTTGAGTGAAAAATGCTTTGAAAATCATCATAGGGCATCTCTGCAATGTCTTCAGTAAGTAGTTTGTGTATTTATATTAATTAGGTCCCTGCAATTAAATCTTTTATTGTTAAATAATATTTCGTGATTTTGTTGAAATTAATAAATATATATTAAACGCAGATAGATCTACTTTTTTCTTTTATTAGGCTTTGTTATTTACCATTTGATGCAATGAAAACTTTTCTCATAATATAGGAAGAGCATCTTCCATTCATTGATGCATTGCTGCCTCATGTTAAATCCTTTTCTTACACTTGGTTTAATCTACAAGCAGCTAAACGTAAATATTACAAGAAAAATGAAAAACGAATGCCAATGGAAGCCGAGATGCAGCTGAAGAGTGAATTACAGGTATATGCATATATTTATTGCCTTTGAACCTGTGTGTCTGTGTTGGTTTGTGTGTTTATGTGTCTGTGTCTGTGTGTTGCATATATTTTTACACTATATTAATTATGTATTATGTATTGCTATATAGACACTTTTTACATTTAAAAGTTATAATATTCCTTAGACACCTTATTCTATGATCTTGAACTTGCTAAGAATTTTTCTAGTTCACTGTTAAATGTTTACATATTGTATATCACAATGATGTTATTTGATGCCATAATTCGTCAGAAATAATCTTACCTATTGTTTAAACTTTAATTTTGACGACTCTTTAATTTAAATTCTTGAAAATATTATCCTATTTAGAACGAGATCCCTGACGTTAGAGAGAAATGGGCGTCACGATTGCTCGCTAAATTGCGCAAGGACATCAGTCAGGATTGCAGGGATGAGTTTGTAGCTTGCGTGACGCGCAAGGGAAGCGGGGGAGCGACTTGCGTGCTGAGTAATCCGGACCAGAAGGGCAAGATGCGACGGATTGATTGTCTTAGACAAGCCGATAAGGTTTGTAGTGTATTTATTTTACGAGTTAAATTAAAGTTATGATTAATTTTAAGTATTAAATATCAATAAAAGAACTGTAGTAAATATCAATCAAAGCACTATAGTTAATAACAATCAAAGTACTGTATTAATTATCAATAACAGTACTGATACATTGTTAATGTATGCAGTTTGTTTTGATTATATAGATATTTTATTCAAATAAATGTTACTCAATATATATATATATATTGTGCACAAAATAATAAAGAAATTAAGTTGATATTTATAAATAAGTATGATTTTATTCTCTATATTAATATTTCCACTTAGTTATGTTCTAAGTGGTATAATTTCTTTCATTTTTCTATCTTA
>JAQIXG010000158.1:0-41457 GCA_034700105.1 Oconnorella tubifera
TCAATAACTTTGCGTGAAAGAATTAAGTCGAAAACAAAAAAGATAAAATTTAAAATTTTCTCCCATGCTTTACTTTATAACACGATCCAGCTACAGGCAAAGAAATATAATGTGTACGATGCAAAGAATAAATTATACTATATTAATTAATATCTGATCAGTACACAATATTTACAATTATTGTAATAATAATAAATGACAAGTTAAATAAAACAAATATTTAACAATTTTGACATAATTTTGTAACAAACAACATTAGATGTTAAAACAAAAGTCATATTGGCTATAAATCGGCCTATAAAACATATAAGCAAATACCAAAAATACACTTTATGTTATGTATTACAGAGAGATGGATATTTGATGCATTATATTATGCAAATACATTAACATTGTCAGTTAAAAGCTGATGTACCTTTCAGGATAAATTACACCTCACTTACCAAATTATTTAACAAATTCATTGGACAAACCATTAAACAATTTGTTCTAATCAATAAAAACACAATTTAATATCAAATTTATTCAGACACCATACTATATCCAAGAAACATAATTAAAAAACATATTAAATGTTATAATTTACTAAATATTGCATATAATTATTGGCAAGTTGTAATGGCAAGAAGATGGCAATTATTCGTTAAGTGTTTTTATCTGAAAGTTGTTTACGTTCTCTTCTTGATGCTCCGACTAAATCCCAACATTTTTTAAATGTTGTGCTTTCAACATCGAGTGTATCTATATAATTATAATATAAAAAGATCTTAATAAATAAATACAATAAAATTATAATCTTAGATACAAATGAGATAAAAAAAATTATAATAGCAATAAAGAGATGGATAGAGTAGAATAAGAAGTATTTTATATAGAAATACAAATGTATAAAGAAAGTTACAGAGAGAGAGTAAGAAAAAAAATGGATATAAAAAAGACATAATGAAAACAAGTGACAGAGCAATAAAAGAAAGAAATAAAGACAAACCAAACAAGAAAGGAACAAAAAAGATAGTAATACAGAAAGACACAACTTAATCCAAGCAAATAGCTGCATTTCATTATAAAGCATTCAAAGACTTATGAAAAATCTGAAACACACATTAACAGCCCAAAGATAATCTTTTTATAAATATTGGTTTTAAAGTAAAACCTGACCACGTATCTCATTAGCTTCAATCCCATCTATAATGGGATTCATCCAGGTAGACTTGAGCTCATTGCTGGTATTCGGAGGATAGATATAAAATGTTAGCTCAACTGTCTGACTTCTCGATAAACTATTTCTAATAAAACTTCCATGAGGAAGACCTGCAAGTTGAAAATAAAACAGAATGTTACATAAAAAGATTCAAATTCTAAATACTGCTATTATTGCAAGCATCAATTTTCTAATAAATCAGTAATTTATAATACTTTATAATTATGTTTATAAAGTATTACAAACATAATTGACGCTGGTAACGTCGCGCTGATAACGCACAAAGTCCTACAGCAGCAACAACCACAGTACCTCGTTGAACTAGCTAGAATGTATCAACCCACGCGACACCTCCGTTCATCGGGTCAGCATCGCCTCACCAAGCCGTCGGAAATAAAAACGAAACTCGGGCAGCAATCATTCACCTGTGCAGCAGAGAAGATCTGGAATGGTCTGCCCGAGTGTCTCAAAATCATCAAAGATACTCGTCATTTTAAAGATAAGTTAAAAACTCATTTTTTTGCCTTTTCTTTAAAGTGTCTGTCGTAGACTGTACCCATCCCGCACCTCGGAATTGTCAGGTATCTGACAACGTACGGTGCATTAGAAGTACAGTATACGATACGATACGATAATTCTAAACTTGTACAAATCGATAATAATTAATAACTTGTTTCTATAGACAACTTTCAGCAAAAATATAAATATAAAAATTGTAATAACATATTTTATACCATAATGCTAGTAATATAATAGGAATATTATATCATTTATATAACGCATCAAATATCAGCACTCAATTACAAAAAAGTCAGACTAATTAAAGTGTTACAGATTGGTTGATCTATAATGCAAACCTTGAATAAGATAGTCGAGTGCACTCTGTCTGACAGCCTGTGAAGGAAAGAGTTGACAAGATTTGAAGTAAGATTGTAGATCAGTGAGATCAAGTTCTTTACCACACGCTGTCTCATCAAAGGCTACTTCATATTCTATAATAAATCATTATAATTATATATTATATAAGGTTCAATATTGAAGTCTTACCATTGTAAGCCACGATGGATTTGTTGTTTTTTCAGTGAGTAAAAGATGTAATACAGTTCAATCAACAGGATACTGATACTATACACAATACAGTATATAGTAAAATATAAAGAATGTTTGGAATGATATAAGCGAAAGGATTTACACAGTTATCATGAAAAATTTGAAAACTTACTTCGTTTGAGTTTTAGAAAATCACTGATAGCCTTAAAATCAAAAGGAATTGAAGGACGAGTTTTTCCTTGTCTAATCATGACACGTTTCATTAGATGTTTATACGCTGACCAGAAACTGTTTAAGTTCTTTGAATGTTGAGCTACCTGAAAAATATAACAAAATAAATTCAAGTATTGTTATATATTATTATTTGCAAGATAATGATATTTTCTAAGCCATAAAACGAATTTCAATAGAGTATTGTAGCAAAAAAGTAAATAGGATAAAAAATTTATAAAAATTAAACAGTAAATATAAATTCTAACTTCTTTAGGATATGAATCAATTGTATTAATCAGAAACACAACTATAAAACTAATAAATAATTGTTGCATTTATCTATACAACAATGCAAACTGGAAAGATATTGAGAGAATTTTTGGCTGCAAATGCTGCAATACAAATAATATTTTATAAAGTAAGATACTCCTTTAAACCAATACAATATCTTCTAAAATTTATACAATTTCAAACACTGGAAAAAATATTTTTTCACTCAATTTCTAACAGCAGAAATAGAAGCAAAATCAGATAACAACAAATACTTACTCGCATGCGAAGTCTAGCAAACTTGTTGCGAACTAGAAATCCTCGCACAACCGACTGTATAATAGTAGCGGCTAGATTTAAGATTGGCTTATTGTCAAGCTCTGATGGAGGATGAAAGGCACTAGAATATATAACAATATATTTACAATAGATCATTTGCGTTGTTGCACAATGTAATGGCTTTCAAACTTTGTTTTTAAGAATATCTTCTACGTATACTTGTACAGAAAAAGAAGGTGATGATTTAGTATACAGAAAAGGTTCATTGTGAAGAAGCTCAACCCTTAAATCCAATAAGGCTAACCAGTAACTATAATATAATTATTAAATGAATTTTGATTTGAAATTATTAATGTAGTTTTATTATGACATTGATATGTATTTTAGTTCCAATATGTCTATTGAGACCGGTGACAATTTTTAATTTGTAATTTTCTTTATTTTATTAATATCAATTCATTGTTAGCCTTGCTTTTAACTAGTTTAGCATTATGTCAAATTTGAGTCATTATTTGTATCTTATTTTACGTATACATTACCAGAATAATAATAAATTTAAATTTCTCATGGACACGCAATATTTTAGAAACATGAAAAGAAAAATATAGATATACGAAAATACTGACGTGTAGACATCAATGTGAGCTCCAACAATGCTCAGCTGTGATATCAATAATTCGTGCTGACGAATGCTTCTAAAAATTCATATAAAAACCTAGCAATTTGTTAACAAATATTTTTAAAGTAAATTACCAAAATATTTGTTAAGATGTATTACAAAAATCAGTCGGATTTTGATATCAGATATTGCAGCACAAAAAAATTAACTACATTTTTTTAAAACAGACAACTTAACTTTCTTTCTAATGTAAGCGAATATTGTAATATTATCTCTTAAATAGACATTATGTTAATAAATTTGGAGTTATATAATTTATTCAATATCTGTAAGATTCAAAATTTAACAAATAAATGTTATCTGTTTTTAAAGAATTCTAATAAGCCAATACCTTTCTAACAATTCATAAGATTTGATTTGTCTTTCTAGTTTTTTACTCATCAGTTTCTTTGTATATTCATTTTTCCAAGCTGGCAAATCTTTGTTCAGTTGACCCACTGACCACAGCAAACAAACAAACATAATTCAACACAAATTATTGTATAAATAACAGACATTATCTACGGTTAAAGAAGAGTTTATAATAATGTAATATTTAATAGAATTCTCATACAATTCACACAATTTGGCAATAGGATACATGAATATTTAATTTATTAAATAAAGAAATCCAACGTACTACAGTCTATGAAGTCCATGGAATCAAGACCACTGCTTAAATGAAAGTAATTATGACACTGCGGATATTATAATTAAAACTAACAAAATATAACAATTATTATACAAAAAAGATAATCATTTGCATCATTACTTGTTAATTAATGTTGATAGTTATTAAGTTTAAAATAACTATAAAGTTTTTCATAATTCAGATTTACACGCAGTAAGACACTCAAACGCATTGAAGTATCAATAACAACTAAAAAAGAAATATAAGTATCGTAATATAATAATATTTCTTTAAAAGTTTATTTTGAAATGTATTCAATCTTAGATAAATCAAAAATAGACATGATTTATAATTTTTAAAAAGACAATTAAGTTACCAGGATCTCGACCATATTTAGACACTGACATTGATTCACACAGACAAGATCTGCCACTTGTTGGTCTGTCTAATGCTACAAAGGAGAACACAAAATAAATAAATATCAAGTTTCTCATTTAGAGGAACCAGGAGGATTGAATTCTTGAATTCAATCAAATTCAAAACGATTTATAAAATTGTCGAAAGGTACTTCATTCCATCCCCCTCCCCCCCACAGCCATTTCATTTGGTAGAAGGTCGCTCCAAAATTGATAATATGGCCTGAAATATTGTATAAGCTATCAACTTGCGATTAAATGTGCTCAAAAGTGATTACAGTTAAAAACAAAATATAAAATTCTTGTCTATACTTACCTATTTAAAGCTTCAGAAATATAGAGAAATTTAAAGAGTCACATATTTAAATTTTTATCAGTCTAAAACATCTTCAGAAACACTATTTCAAATAACAAACACAATATAAGCAGACAGTAAATATTAATGATATCTATAAACTAACCCATACCAGATTTTGGACGATTATTATTTAATCTCACAGGAGTCTTGCATCTTTTTTGTAGCATATCAGCTAAAGGCTTCACTGTTTTGTGTTCTGTAATTTTTCTATCCGGCCTGTCAGTTCCTTCTACACTTTTAATAGTCAGTAGTGATTCTATTTCTATTTTATTAGATGTCTTATCAATCTTATTTATCCCACACGCAAGTCGGCCTGTCAATAGACATCCAGTGTTAACTCTGGATGCTTTATTAAATTCTTCCTGATGCTCAAATTTATTCAATGGATAAGTAAATGGCTCTTTTAAACTTTCTTCCAATGTAATTTTATCAGAAAAACTAGACTCTGGACGTTCCAAATGCAATAAATTGATTTTTAAATCATCTGAATTACTTTGAATAACGGCTTCTTTGTCAATAAGACATTCTGGTTCAGAATCTTTTGCAATATCAGATTTTTCTGAATTCAATTGCTGAAAAGTTGATTTAGCATTTTCGAAATGATCATTGAAACCAGATGCATCATGACTAGACGAATCAGTAAAACTAGTGGCCACACTAACTGCTCTATTTTCAATGAAATCATTATTATTCTCTTCAGTCCTATCACGCAAGCCTTTCTTATTCCAAACTGCTGACTTTATGAATGGACCCGGATCTTTTATTGGAAGAAATTTTGTAATACAAAGAGGCTGAAAGTTAAAATCTTTATTGTTTTCTAAAGGCTTCAAATAAGAGTTGATATTTGAACGATTAGATTTAACAATTGCTTCATTCTTTCTTACACCTGAATTAGGCCTGCTCAAGTTTTTTGTCTTCTTGACTTTGTGTAAATCAACTTTTACGATTTTTTCATTTTCATTATAATCATTTAATATTTGATCCATTTTGTCAGTTGGTTGATATGTCTTAATGATGTCATTATTATCAGAAGCAATGGCATCAGTAGAGTTCATCTCCTCTATTCTAGAAACAGCTGTATTGGGTCTAGAGGGGAGAGAGGGTGTATCTCTTCTAGCAAGTAAATCCGATGATGATAATAACTTCATGGTTCTAAGTTGAGCTGCAATCCCAAAAAATGCAATAAACACCAAATAGACATTAATGCAAACTAGACAAGATAATTTTACGAAATTTTTATACACTCAATAATTACAATATAAAGTATCCATATTTCACTAAACAGCAATTTAGTCATTTTAGGTTATTATCGCAGATATAGTAATTAATTATAATCAGTAAACTTTGAATTATCAATTAATAGAAAATAGAATGATATAGATAAATGGCTTGTATGCAATTTTGTCTTAAAATTTGAAATAACATACAGGCTACAGTATATTTATTATAAATATGCTGAGTCATAATTAAAGTCCAACAGTAATGTAAAAATAAGTATAAATTCATCTTAGAATAACCTAACATTTAGCAAACTATTTAAAATTTACTCCATTGATGCAAGTCTTTAAGAAAGATTTCAAACATATCCATTGATCTATATTCACTTTTATTGTTTATGCATTAAATTTATACAAATAAATAACACCTTATGAAATAATAATACCTTATACCTTATGAAAATATTAAGCTATTAATTGAAACAAATCTTCCTCGATTACTGGACAAACACTTTAAAAATACAATAAAAGAAAATAAAGTTTCTTCATTATTATTATCATGGTCAGTAATTTATGTATTTAATTATAATTATCTTACCGTGTTGAAAGTTAAAAGGACTAATAATTCCTAAATACTCTAATTTTGAAGCATCACCAAAACGTTTCATTTGTGGTTTGAAAAATCTTCTGCTAGAAATCAACTGTGTATCCCCAGAATGTTCTCTAAATTGTCAAATTCATAACAAAATCTTATAAATGTGTCATCGAAATATCTTAGTTATTAAAATAATCTGTACGTAATGTAGCCTAATGTAGCTTTAAAAAAAAGCTAGTTGAAAGATGAAAAATCAGTGCATGTTGCTAACTTTTAAATATGAAAGTTACACACACATTGGGGTCAAGAAATTTCAGACCTAAATTCAATTACAAATATCAATTATTCAAGTCTACACATGCTTGATTAGCAGCATCCGAGTGTCTAATTGGTGTCATTCTAAAAATCTAATTTATTTAAAATGGTGGGCAACGTGTTAAATAAAATAAGATATGAATTTAATAAAAATATTACATGATATTTTCTGGATAAAATGATTGCTGCAATGAATTCGGCTAAAAGTAAAATTTCATTCAACTGCAACAAGAAAATTGTGACAAAATATTAATATGCTATCACACAACCAGAGAGAAATATCATATTAAATGTTCATATAGCAAATAAAAGATTGTAATACGCCTTTAGAATTAGAATAATTATAATACATAATGAATAAGAATCATGTATCATAAACATACCTGCCATAATTACTCGCCGCATTGCTAAGAGAACGTGTGACAATCAATTGAGACAAAACCTCATCACTAATATTAGTTGATGATGAAGATGACTTCAAACAATTCATGCGTGGACTCTAACATATTTAAAAAATTATTTTGATTAAAGAAAAGAAATATTAAAACTTACATATATTTCCTACATTTAATTTATTTGATGCTACATTTAATGCATTAGTCAATCCCGCCAGATTATCACCTGCTTTTAAATAGTCATAAAGTTACGTTTGTTTCTGCCATCAAACTTCTCGGTTTCACTCTAGATCAGCACCTAACTATGGGACCTCATATTGATAATATAGTTAAGAAGTGTAAAGGGCTACTAGGTGCCATGCGCAGAGCTTCTCCTCTACTCACCAGAGATCTACTCAAACTCTTCCACATGACAGTAATTAGAAACCATCTTGAGTACTGCAGTGCTCTGACATGTTGCGCTGCAAAAACCCATCTAAACAAACTGGATACAATTCAAAAGATTGCTTCTCATCTTATCATGAATGTACCACCACTCACTCATGCTGCCCCTCTACAGATAGCGCTTCGATGGGATTCATTAGAGTCAAGAAGATCAATACACGTTGCAAAACTTGTGCAGGGTATCCTTAAAGGAAACTGTCACCCCTCTCTCAAGGACATGTTTGCTCTTTCCCCAACGGGTGACGTGGTTATACCGAACTAAGATGTGGACCTTGGAATAAATCCAAAGAGATTCACATGGTTTGGACCCGCAATTTATAACGCTACAGCTGCAGTGGGTTAGGATACCTTCCCATCTGCCGTCAAGAGGTTGAAATAGTGCCGGAATCTACATACTTGCAAATTAAGTTCATTTCTGCTCTAATAAAATTTGCTCACATAGTACTTGTCACCAGTTCGATACATGTCGCCATAGAAGCACACACCTTCATTGACGATAAGAAGAAAAGAGAGAGAATTACAAATTGTATATTTTTTACTACTTTTATTTCAATTCAGAAATTTTTAATGCTCTTTTTTTCAAGCTATCTTGGCTATAAAAAATTAAGTGATTACCTTACAAGAACTTTTATATCTTTTATACTTTTATATAATTAATTATCTATACTCAGAAAATGTTGAACCAGATTCATTTTTTTAAATTCAAGAGATTCCCCATACACCCCTGGATGTAGCTTGTATACCCGAGTTATATCTGAAAATGGATGAGCTGCTGATCTCTGTTGAGTTGATTTCTGTACATAGCTATGATGGGCAAGCGGATTTCTGTCAAATCTATGGCAAAAAATATCTAAAAATTCAATATTTATAAAATCATTAACACAAAAATAATAAGTAGAAATTATGTAATTGTAAGTTATTATAAAAAATTAACTAGTAATATATCTATACAATACAAGAAAAATGTCATTTATAATAAATTATAAAAAGAAATTTATATATTACACAACAATTGTTAACATAAAATACTAATTTTATGTTAACAATTATGTAAATTATATAGATAAGCCCTACATACATGTGACTGACTGAATTGGCATTAATTCGAGATCTCCAGTCAATACTTTGCTCTAAGCTGGATTTAGGGGTTAGGGGTAAGCTATGAAATAATAAAATATCACATTCAAAATATTGTCTTTTGAAGCTCATTAGAATGTAATTGAATTTATATTTAATGAACAAATTGATAATCATATATCAGTTTATATCCTAGATGATTTTTTTTCATTGTTTAATTGTATAGCGATTACCAAAAAAATCATTTCAAGCATTTTGAAAAGGAGCGAGTATAGCAATGAATCAATAATAGTGAGACTTGAACCAGGGTTCTGTGGTTTTAAATCTGAATCTGTAAGTCTAAGCACTTTGTTAAATTCTCTCAGAAAATAGAATAAAATATAGCACTTAAAAAATATTTTCTGGAATAAATGCTACATAGACACTAAATTAAAAGTACTGCAATATATACAACATAAATCATTCTATTATAATATAATTTAATGGCTATAACAAATATTTGAATTAAAATTAATAACTGCATGATAATGAATAAAAAAAATATATTTTTGACTGGAAATAAAATAACCTTTAGAAAAAATGTTTATCTAAGTATAGATTAAAAATTCTATCACCCATGAGATTCAATTAACAGATATCATTAAGCTATATGATTATAAAATTCTACATAAATTTATAATAAGCTAAATCAAACTTAAACAAAAATTTTAAATTTAATATAAAAGCTATACAACATTTATTCAGTGAAAAGTGCCTAGAAAACTATATAATGATATACACTCTACATTATAAGTACAAGGTCTAGTGAACTATATAACTTGACATAAATTACAATAAATACATATATTATAGCATTACAGTTAATATACTGTACCAGTTTTTATTTGGACTCTCATGATCGTAAATTAACGATAATGGAACCAACTGAAATAATAAAAAAAACTATACGATATAAATTACATAGGCCTAATAATTAAAGTTAAACGGTACAAATTAACAATAGATTAATAAAATATAATTAAAACAAGACAGATAAATATAAGATAAATGATTTCAAGTTTTAAAGTTAACTAATCCAATACAGCTTGAAAACAGTTTACAAGCTGTAAATCAATAATTATTAAAAATTAACAAATCAATTACAATGCGCAAATCTATTAGCTTTTATTTCTAAATTCTTCAATCTTAGCTTCTTAGATTCTCTATATTACTGTGCGTTTACAATACATTAATTTATTATAAAATAAAATCTGAAGATAGAATATATACATAACTACATTTTTATAATTAAATGCTTATGCTTACAACCAATACCAAAAGTTTGAAAGAAAAAAAATTGAAGACTTCTGCGATTTAAACTTTAAAAATATCTCTATTTCAATACCTCTATCAAAGATTTTTAACTAAGATACCCATGCTATTTTTATTAAAGACCTGTATTCATTATGTACCTCATCAGAAGCTGCTTCATTTTCAAATTCATTCATCTTTGATTCTGGTAGATATATTTCACTTGGCTTAATTTCGCAGCTTAATTTTGCATCTGACTCATTATCTTTCATATTATAATCAGCCTCTTAATACAAAAGTTAAATCAATAAGTTGATAAACCAGATATAGATCAGTGATATAAATATAAATCCACTGTGTAAGTTCTTCAATTCATAATATATATAGAATAAAAAAAGACTTAAATTGACTGTTGTTTAATAATCATAAGTTAACAATACAAGATGTGAATTCATTTCAAATTACAAAAATTGTTCAATATAATAAATGATTGTAAATGATACTTCTTGTATGCTTTCAAAATGCATTTTACATATTTAATATGTATATATATCTCATATATACTAAAAAATCATATTTAAATAATATATAATTAATACAATATCCTTACTGAGAAAAGCAATACTTGCAAATAATATTATAACTTAACATTACATTTCTAAACATATTTATGATATTTAAATGAAAACTATTTAATTTATATCATACAAATAATATTAAAAATTACCATTGAATCAACCATACCAATGTTTGGAATAATAATGCTGCTAGTTTCATGATGACAAAATTCTGCAGAATTTTCTTCAGATACCGGAATGTCAGCCTCTACATTATCCGTAATTCTATGACTATGAACTTGAAACAATTATACCGAACATCAAAAATTAAATTACTACAGTTTAACTAATGCATTAATTGAGTATAAATAAATTTATAGCAAATGCGGAAAAAAACTCGCAAAAGAAAATAAAAATTGCCCGTTTAAAAGCTGTAATGAATGAATAATTTATTTATAAACACTTCAAATCTTGAATGATGCCCTCAACTTAAAATTTTTAGTGCGATCTGTTTAGTGCTCATTATTTACGCAATGTTTAAGTTATATTTTTTTTCACGAATATTTATTGTTACTATTATTTATTTATTGCTTCTGAGATTTATGATAAAAAATAAAACAGAATATTAGCAACTTATATCGCGATATAATTTGTTAATTTGTAAACATAGTTAAAATATAAAGCAATATTAAACTACTAGTATTCTTACCCGCATTACGTTCTTTCTTATACTTGATCCATTCATTCAGATATTTATTCGATTCGGGTTGTAAATTAATTGAATTCTGGTGGCTTTCTGTTGCAAAAACAAATAAAAATGAAAACAAAAATAGAAATGTGTATAATCAAAAGAAATGATATGTGATATTAAGAACAATCAATTACCGAACATAAATTACCGATGTAATTTGAAATATTCTTAATAAACATTCAAGAATAATATCGAGTTAAATTTTATAACAGTATCTAAAACATATTACTGTATTTAACCGGATCAATTATACTTATGGCATACTACGCTAAACACTGAAATTAATAAACAAAACTATGTTTAAAATATAGTTAAATTTATTATTTTTGTTACCATTGTTAGAAGCTGGCAGAGCGTGTGGATTGTAAAGATGACAATTTGGACGCAATCGCAAAATTTCCTTCATTTTATTGTCAAAAGCCTCCTTTCTTATTTTTTCCTTCAAGTCTCTCTTAATGAGAAAAAATTTATACAAAAAATTAAATTATTGGATCATAATGGTTAGCTGATAAGAAAATCATATTAGAATAGGATATGCGAAAGTCTTTAGAAAAAAATATATTTAAATACACGAGTTAAGTATAAACATTAAACAAATGTTCTATATATATTGTTCTCATAACAAATTTAAAACTTGTTGAAATTGATTCTTACTCCATGTTCATGCATTATTAATTCCTCAGGGCCTTCCTTTTGAAGTACATCAAGATGTAACATCATTTCTGATCCATCGCCATTTATCTACAACAAAAATAACACTTTTTCACTAAAATAATAATATTTATATGAAATATAAATTACAATAATAGAATAATGATTCTATAGGTTGATAAGACGAAAATTATTAACGAAACTATTTTTAACGATTAAGTGCTCAAAAAAAAGTATTAGAATTATTCATTGTTATCAAATTTAATAAAACAATTACAAAGGGTTGGATTAATAAACACAGTATCATTCAGGTACTTAATGCTGAATCTTAAACTATAAGATATAAAAAGATAAGATATATTTTATACTTTATATATTAAGTATAAAATAGATAAGCAAAAAAGCTTATATTTCACATTATAAGATAAAACTTCTAAACACTAGACACACTAATGTATACAGCAAGTAGGCATAACATGGAAAATAAAATACTCTACTGAAATAGAAATGAATAAATAACCTGTTTAATCTTGAATCCAATATCCATAAATCCACCTTTTTCTTTGGCAATGTCGTTTGATCTTCGCATTCTGTAATTTGATTATTATAATCCATCAAAATAGATGCTTTTAAAATGAAAAAAAAAATACTGTTAAAAAAGCACACAATAAAAATTATACTGGAGAAACTTCAATACTTATGTGTAATAATGAAGTTGTGCAAGCGATACACATAAGGATTGCAATTTTAAAAGATTTCACTCATTCAGGATTTAAATTAATTGAATTTTGACAAATTTAATCTAAGCAATCTTTTATACAAATCTTAATGGCCTTAAATCAACTAAAATTATCGACAAATTTCTGTTATATTCATGTCTGCAGAATCAAATATTTCGATTAGAGCACTTGTTCACAGATTATTCATTATATATATCATTTTAAGTTGGTTTTAAATATTCATTTAAAACAGAAAATAATTTAATTGACACCGAGGACTTAGACCATGATAATAGGAATTTAAAATATATGTTATATTTACGTCAAGTTTTATTTTTAGAAATAAAAATAATTAAAATTTAGGCCTAAGTTAAAAGTTTAAACTTCCTAGGCCTTGTACACGGTGTTAATAGCAACGAGCGCACATGCAGGATTTTTATTTGGTTATGCAGACAATAATCACAGAATGTCTAATTTTCATGCATTTGTATCAATATGACGGGAATTAAAGGAATTCGAGTGTGTTGTTCAATTGTAGTTTAAATAACTTGTATTATAATATATATCAAGATTGCTTTTCTTTCATTCTTGCAAAATTATTCTATATGTAAAAGGCAAATACTTTGCGTTTTGCTGGGACAGCAGAAAGGTTACTAAGTTATTCTAAATTTGTGCATTCATTTCAATGGCAATGCTTTTTTGGATTCCAATCGATTACAATATTTAGTGGCTGAATTGTTATTGTGATGGATTCCGAACTGATATGGTATTAGATTCAAATCTAGATGTTGTTTACAAATTTTTGTAGATTATGAAGTTTCAGATATAGTCATATAACTGCACTATTTAATCTTGGACATACAGTAATAGTTGAGAATCTCGATTTCGTCTCTAGATAAATATAATCCTGAATCTGATATACAAAAATTCAAGAAATTATGAACTAATATGTCTAAATGTTTAATATCACTATTGAGTAAAATTTGAGTAAATTTAATTTGAAAGAACCAATTTTAATTAAGTTTATACTTTGCACAATGCTCTCGAGATCTATCCTATAACTGGCAATAAAAATACCCTCATCCATTTTCATTTGATATAACAAAACAACAATAACAAAAAATAATAGTTTATTTGAAATGAAGACAATAATTGTAACTGAAAATAAACAGATTTAATTTAATTAAATTTAAGAGTCCATAAATTGAATTGTCAATTATAAAATTCAATTTTACAGTTAAAAAATAGTTTGAAATCATTGATTAAATAAACAGGAGCCGCAAGAAGATATGCACAACTTAATACTATAATAAAATTAGAATATAACCTTGAATAATATATACAATATATGAATAATAACACAGCAAAATATGAGATCAAACGATTACTATTCTGTACATTGAATGATTTACGTACAGAAATTTAGGGGTAGATTAAAATTAGGATAAGTTCAGGGTTTATTAGGATCAATTGTTATTAAATTAAATAATAAAAATCTAAATATGATTAAATACTTATTATTTCTGAGACAAAATGGTCCACTTCCATTATACGTACACATTGCATAATGTGGACAGTTGTATCAAAAATACACAGCAAAAAACATTCAGCTGTTACTTATAATTAACTCAGCTGTAATAATTAATAAATAAAACAAAATTAATTGTATAAACTTCACTGGGTTATAATTATAATCAGACTTATACCTTGGTTAGCGTTCGTTATACTATGCTACAAGTTGTTATCGAAACTGATTTACCTTCAAAAATGAATATTTTAAAAGTATTATTCCTGGTTCATTATAATTTTTTCTATCAAATATATGCATGTGGAAAATAATCACTATAATCAAGCAAATACTCATCTTAAAAATAACAATTATAACATTGGTTATTGAAGAAACTATAGCGAACAATATTACCCCAAATATGCGATAAAATAATTAAAGATAAACTGCGAGAATAAAACAAACAATCAGCTGTAAGATATTAGTTAAATAGATTGAGAAAAGGACTAAAACTATACTTCAAGGATTCAATTATCTATAATATAGTAACAAAGCCTTATCATTATATCATAGAAAAACTCTGATGACTGTTGTAATCAGTAGAAATTAACAAACTAAAATTACATTGCCAATTGAAAGTATCAGATTTCTGATGGAAACTTGAAGAAATATTAAAATTACATTTGCAATTAATTAACGAAATCAACGGAAGCCAAATCACATAAAAGGTACCTCGACAAAACGACTCCGAATACAGTAACCCGACAAAACGGCCCCATCAATTCATTCAATAACCCTAAAACTAACTCTAAACTTAACCTCAACTTTAGCACTAACCCTTGCTTCAATCCTAAACCTAACCCATATCCAAAGTAAAACGCTAACCCTAATAATTAACAGTCGGGCACGTTTTGTCGGGTCACGCATATAAAGCATTAAAAACAAAATAAAACACATCAGCTGTATACAAACAATTCTAAATAATTTACATCTGGATGATCTAATAAATAAGTCATAATTAAGTCACATCTAAGAATTAGCTTAGTTAACACATAACACATCTAACACGTGATTCATTTAAACACATTATTAGACTAACATCAAACTAAGTTAACACATGACTAAGATAATAACAAGAAATCATGATTTTGGATCGGCACGAATCAAATAAAACAACATTGCTATGAACACATATTGCTCTAAAAACATACAATTTCAATAAAGCCAGGATATAGAAAATACATTTGAGCTAATTAAATGTGAAATCTCAAGTTCAATATTATTAAAAGTTAATGCAAATTTAATGTTAAATCTCATATTCAAAAAAAACTCAAAAGCCACAAAAACCAGGCAAATATAATGCAAGGTTACGATCCAGTACAATTAACTTTTTCTAAAATCGACTGACACTTTTATGACTCGTGAATGTCATCTTAATGTCACGAAAACTATCTTGTGTGCAATAAATTTGCTATGAAGCCGGTAACAAATACTTAGATAAAATAAAATTATCAGCAATTAAGTCAATAGCTTATGATAATGATATTATATTACTGAAATAAAGTGAAAATTCTTAATAATATAATAAATAATTCCAATTGATAAGGTGTTAATTATAATTATCAGTTAAAAGAATCACTTATAATTATTCGAACGCTATAATTAGTGAAAAAGATACAAATTTACAACAGATAAACTTATATGTATATTAGAGGCTGAAACAAATTGTTATATTAATCCTCATTAAAGAAACACTTGTGAACTTATAAGATTACAAAGTTATATAAGAAATGTTTTTAGTTATTAAAAGGTGTGCAATTAATGCATTATAATAATAATATTTATCCTGGATTATTGTGTAAAATGACAAGTGAATAAAAGCGAATTGACTCTAATCATCTTATTTATTTATTATCTTTATTGTTTTACGATGCATCAAAGCCCTTCTTTCTCAATCTTTGTTTGACATTCTTTTCTCAGTTTAGTGATGAGTGAACGAGGGAATGAACCGGGTTCAGAGAACGAAGCCTTAATGACAAGAATATATATTTAGCACTCGAGAGAAGATTTAATTTCGTTTTTCTTTATAAAGAAAACGAAAGACATTACGCAAGAGTTTAAGTTACAAAAATTCACTTGAAAGAAAAGCATATCAGGAAGAAATATTTTTTCTCAAGATAAAAAACTGAACGATTGAAACGAAGAATATGGAAATATAAGAAATAAATATTTAAAATAATGATAAAAAACTGTATAAGTGCTAAAAAAGAATAAAATAAAGAATGAAGACCAGAAGACAAGCGAATGATTCCACAGTTCGATAGAAAATTACAGAATAATGTACTGAAAGTTTCATAAAATAATTCACAACAGATGGATAATATAAAATTTAATACGCTTTAAGCATACTGTGAATAAAAATTAAAATAAATCACCACAATGGGAAATATAATACAAATTAAAAAAAAATAGATGGATACACAGAACTTCATTCCTGATAAGAGAGTATATAATACAAAACTAGCGAAGGTATCACCAAATAATTCTAACTGAACTTATTTTGTCATCAAATCTTAAAATAAACTTCTCGAAAAAATTGCTCGAATATATCCTCTGCTTAAACCACAATTAAAAGTAACTACAAAAAGTCAAAACACTACCTCCATGAATTCATGACAGTTCGTAATGATAGAGTCTTTAGTCATTCCTTTGAATACATCCATGATGTCAGGGAAGCTGCGACAATGAAGCAACTTATCGGAATGTTTCTTAATCAGCGTGATGCCCACACGAAAAAGAACCTTATCACCCTCATAGAACAAGCAATCCCATATCCGCAATAGGGTCTGTGAAAACAAAATTAATGTTACAAGGTTACGTTTAACATCTGAATTACCGTATTATATAAACGATATCAAAGACGTAGCTGTTAATTTAAGCATCTTACTAAAGGAAGCAACTAAATAGTGAGCTATCAGGAATTTGAATCTGGACTTATCGACTTCGAATCCAGCGCTCTAACCACTTCTCCAACAGGCCTTGACGTTGTTTAATTGTTATAAATAAAAGTAGTTTTCATTTAATAAAAAGGTTTTTATAGATAGAAATGAATTAGAGAATCATATTAATTAACTTAAGGCTGATAGTTTATGTGTTTTTACATATTAAAATTCAAATAACAGAAAATAAATCAGTAACTAAACGTAGTATACTTGATTGTGATAAAAACAATTAGAATTGAATTTGAAATATCTGTAGGGTAAACTTTAAATAAACATAATACCTCAACAGGAATAACATCAGCAAAGAGACAGATGAACCATTTGGTTGCAACTATGGACCAAGCACAACCACACTCTTCCGTCAGGTTATAGACTGCAGGAATCTTTAACCTTAAGCATAAAAATAAAAACACGAGTTCAATTTAAAAAGATTATCAAAAATATTAAGATAATTTCTAGTAGTTTTATGAAAAATAACAACTCTTCAAAATGATATAGAACCATTGCAATCAAATCTAATTCTAATAATAAAGAAATTCTTATTTTTAACCATTTAAATTTGCATAAATAAAAGATTATATAAAGAAATTCTAAAGTATGTTCAATATTATAGCAAAGTATAATTCCTTGATTAGTAGTGAAGTAATAATAGAACCTGACAAATGATAGTTAGTATAAAATCTGACTAATAATAGTTAGTTTTAAAATCTATCGATTAGAAGTTAGAAATAAATTCTAAACCATATTAGTACAGATTAGTAGAATAAGTCTAACTTGACTAGCTGTCCTAACACTTCGCAGTCAATCTTTACCCCAAGCATATCCTTTGCATAGTAATCTAAGAAAAGAAAAGATGCTAGGATGTGTGAAACAGCAATTGCAGCCATTTATTTCAAGCAAAAAAATGCAAAATACAGTCACAAACAAAATGAAATATATGGATTTTATTTCTTTTTATGATAACATTTATATTTCTCAGATGACAATGTAATTCTTATTATCAGATATTTAATTTTACAATATTTACATGAATATCTAAATATATAATATATTTTATCCTGTTCATTTTTTGTAAATAAAAGTTATATCATTAAATATACCCTCAAAAATATACAGCCAAAATATTGGATTACTTAACCCTGAGCAGAATTTTTTTTTGACTAATACCAAATATTAACGCAAATTTGACGAGTAATTGTTTGAAATCAAAATTGAAACAACTTTATTATTGTTATTTTCTGAAAAAGCAATTTTCATTGTAAACCCAATTCATCAATTCCTTTATTCAGATATCTGGCATGCGGAAACACTAATCTTACTACACTAATGTAATTACTACGTATATGTTACAGGATTAGTATGTAATAGAATTACATACTAGTCCTATAACGAAAAGATTATTTGAATAAAACTAGCGTGTAATCAAAAAATTATAACAGTATAAGTATGGTATATAACCAATGTAAAAGGATTCATAACTAGATTAATTTCAAGCAACTACAAAAAGAACTATATTTGTAGAAGAGAAACAACCTTGCAGAATAACATTGAGAAGTGTATCCATCAACCAGAATACTTTATTCTCATCTTTGACAACAAGTAGCAGCATACCGGCTATAAAGTTCAAACCCTTGCAAGTAAAAACGAGCAAAAAATAACAAAAATAAAATCAGGCAATAATATATATATATATATCCTGATATAATAGCATCAAATTAAAGCACCACTAAACACTTTGTGCAATTAAAATACTATTAATAAAACTAATTTGACAACAAACGGATAAAATATTTATAATCTCAAACATTTTGGTTAACAAATAAATATAAATTGCAGTGTTTTAACTTTAATCGTAAGTTGACTAACTTCATGATTTTCTTTATCTTTTTATATTTATTTCTAATATTGTTTACTTAAAATTATTTATAGCTAGTATACATTTCTTCTCATGACAATAACATCAAATGATTATACTATTAAAATATAAACACTGCTTTAAATAATATTAAATATCAATTCAATTCAAATAAATCATAACAATTTGAGCAAGATTCCTATAATACCTGACAATACCCAACTCTTCTGTTATTATGAGCCACAGCGACCAGTATATTAAAGAGAGCATCTCTCTGAACTAAAGGATCCGCTTTGTGATCTTGGAAATAAATATTTTCTGGAAAAGTTCTGTGTATATCTAGAAAATAACAGATTATTTTAATCTTTGCTTCCTTTTGTATATTTGATTTCTTAAAATAACATCAGCATAAAAAACAATTTATATCCGATTTTACATACGTACAGATTCTATATTCATGTATGAATAAACACATAAAGTTAAGTATTCGTTAAGAAAAGCATCGTTTTCAAACAGAATAACTCTAATAGTCATTTGATTTGTAAAGAGTAATACAAGATCTGTATCAAAAATAACTAACTACCAAAAACTTATATAATTATAAATATATAATTAAACTGATTTAGACAATAAGAGAAAAAGGTAATTTACACAGTAAGAAACATTTACACATATTAGAAAAAGGCAGAAAATTAAGACTATTTCAAGTTGAACCTATTTTGATGACATCGACCAGTTCTTGGTCTAGTGGACTCTCCAGTATTTTCTTATACAATCCAGGATTCTCTTGTCTTCTTTGTTCAGCACCACTCATGCACATCCAAACCTAGTTGAATTTATTTGAAAATCAAGTTTACATGTTACATAGATTATTTAGTAATAAACCTGGTTATAAAATATCAATACTCAACAATTACAAGTTAAAATCAAATTTCGTATCAATGTTGTAAAATGAGTAAGCAGAAACCAAGTGATGACTGAACACTAGGATCTTAACATATTCCACTGAATCCATTTATTCAAGATTTTAGACACAGAATCAAATAAATCAAATTATGCATTTTTATTCATAATATCAGTCTAAAATGATCCATGAAAAAAGACAATACTTTCTGCTCTTGAAATCAGCACAAAATGTTATCTAATATAAATTTTTTATTCAATTGATGATTATAATACTTCATTGGCTGATGCTTAATGAAACATAGCATATAATTAGCTGATGCACATGAAACATAGCTCACCATTGGTCGATGCTCTCTTGGTATTCCCTTCCTAACATATCTCTTTACTACA
Source organism: Oconnorella tubifera (assembly GCA_034700105.1). NCBI lineage: Eukaryota > Metazoa > Annelida > Clitellata > Enchytraeida > Enchytraeidae > Oconnorella > Oconnorella tubifera. Next base: position 20,748 of record JAQIXG010000158.1, read on the forward strand.
GAATAAAATAATGTTAAAATAATTAAGATTAAATTGATAAAATGGTAGTAAAATCTGAACAAAATCTAAATGCAAATTAATAGCATTGCTCCAGATTGCAACATCATATTATGAGCACCAAAGCTCACTGCATAATAACTTGTTTAAAAAGATTGATCAATATTAAATAGTTAACGTTAACACATGCAATAATTAGTATTCAATATCATGCTTGTATAATTTGATAATAAAAGATATGCATATCTGTATATAAAAATCATAATTAGAATAATTTATAAAAAATTAATCTTATATTATAAGACGATTGAAATCATATTAACAGATTTTAAATCATTCAATTTGCTTAATTTTCATTTCAGACTACGTTTTTAACCATTTGATTTTATCCATCACAATAAAAAACAACGTAAAAATGAAATAAAAGATTTCTATATATAATTGCGTACATTTGGAGGATCTCACGACAACTTGTTTGTTTCCATCGAGCAAAGAGCTCCACCTACCGGCTCTGCGCGCAAGCACTGACAGATAGTTGGACATAAACTGCTCGTAAACCTTACCATCAAAGTTCTCTGAACGTTCAAATCCGTAAGGGTCGATCTCACTGCATCACATAAACGCACTCATAAATAGTTGTAGTGAATAATCTTTACAAAAATATTATGCCATGTTATCAAAAGTTTGATATTTAATAGATTAAGTTGCAACGGATAGAAAGACTTGCAAATAAAAACATCAGTATTTTGTACTGCGATCGTCGTATCATAATATCTAATTTTGTTAATTTAACTTTTGTTCATTGATTCAATTTTTTTCTGTGTTATATAATAATTAATATCAAGAATGTTGAAAGCGGAAAGACAGAAAGATGCTATGGCTATTTAGCAAACAATGAAAGCCCATGTAAGTCAGAAATTAAAATAATGAACCGGTTATTTGGTAGATGCTGTTTTGTGGCAGAGCATATTATATATATATATCATTTCAAGATATAATTAATACTTGAATTGGAAGGAGAACAATTTTTCCTATGGCCTTCTGATGCATTTATAATAAACAGAAATATTGACATTTTCTAAAGAAATGTAGAATTGAGTTTCAAAATACAAAAACTTATTTAAACTACATCATTTTTGATGATTATACATTAAAACAACAGATGTAAATCAATATTTAAACAAACACAATATAAATCAATGATTTAATGTCTCAGATACACAGCTGCAACAATGTCTGTACTTTCTGACTGTTTATATTCGTCAGATATTACATCAATACTTATAATTATAAGCAATTATTATTGATCAATTATTGATCAATAACAATATCCACACACACTAAAAGCAGCACTTTCAAACAGATAAATAAATAACTAGACTATATCATATAACCTAAGGTTGTAATCACTTAACCCAATCTGTTAGTCAGTAAACCTAACGTTTCTTTAACTACTACTGAATCATAAATGCTTATGTTGAAAAAAACTTCCTGACAAAACCCTCTGAAATAAGAGCCCATATTTTACTTCTATCAACTTCACAGATACTCATAGTAATACAAACACAGGGACAAGAAGATATTCAGATTGCAATGAGTCATTCATGCATACATACAAGCAGACACATCAGAGAGACACTAAAAGACACAAACACAATGTCTACAGGATATAGAAATTGACGTTATAAAAAATATCACTAAGTACAAACATATAACATATACAAACATAAACATTCACAGATATAACTAAAACTTAAATATATATATTCTTAATTACAATATAAATATTTGTTACACATTTCATATACAATTTGTCATTTAATTCGCTTAATAAGAATTTTTTGATGATATGATTAGTCAGTCTGTCATAGATATAACACTGGCTATACGAACTCTGACCTAATTCATCAGTCATTTATAAATGGATTAGGATATGACTTATAAATTAGGCATTTAGCAGTACTGCTCAAAATTGTGTAAACAATACTGAAACAAAATGAATACATTAACAATCTAGAGATGCTGTTAATATATCACGCTTAATTAATAATTTCTGCCAATTGTAATGACTCATTTCAGAAAGTTTATTAATTCACTACTAGTCTGTGTCTCTTTCTTTCTTTTTTATTAAAATCTCAGTTAAATAATTAAAAGAAATAAAAAAAAAGATATTAATTTGTCAGAGTGATATTTTACTCGTTACAATCAGTAAACTGACTGATGACAATGTGTCAATCATTTTATATATTTCATTATTTATTATGTACTTTCAAAACTAGTGTTTGTAACTTTCTCTAATAACCAATAAGGCCTGTAGGACTGAAGCTCATAGGACTCCCAAATCTCACAAAGCCTCTTTTTCACATAAAGCTCCTACCATTCAAAAGGCTCCTAGATTTAAAGGCATGTAGTGCCGATAAGAACCCTAGGGCCCAAACAGCTTGTAGGACTCAGGGAAACCCATTGTATGGTCTGTCATATAATAAGAACCCGATGAGACCCAATAGGTCCTACGTTCAAAAGTCTGTACTGGCAACAAAACTTATTATGGCCCAATGGTCGCAAATTCTCATGGGGCTTATATGCTCAACATATGACGGGCCCTGTCATAATATAACGGTAATCCACGATATAACGAGCCCAATCATGGATTACTGGATTATATCAATGATAGCTCAGACTTTACTGCCAATTGAAGTGTCTTACAGAACGGAGCAGTAAATCAAGTAAGCGATACAGTTAGCTTTTACTGGCATAGAATCTAAAACTGTACCATTTCGCCAAAGATGACAAGAGATTATATGAGCCGAGTGCGAGTAAAAAGAGATCAGAAATGAGAGGGACAGTTCATCTAAAACTTGAAGATGCGCAAACAAGTAAAATAGCTCGACATAAGATATCTTCAGCAAAATAAATTAGAAACAAAAGAGATATAATGAGCCAATGATACCCATTTCACGCACCACCTTCTTCCCCTTCCCCAATTATTATTACAGCAATCAATTATATTTAATAACGCTTAGCCTACACTTTACTTTATATTTAATTAGATATTTTTATATATAACTGGGTTTTTATTAACATAACGACTCAGAAAAAATGAACCAATATTAAACTTTTACCTCGTAATTGAGTCCGCCATTAATTAGGAATGAATTAGGCAGAGAGGGGAAAAGTAAAAAAAAAAAAAAATGAGATCAAAATATTAATGAAAAAATAAAAACAAGCACTTGTTAGTCCTCCCGCCCACTTTTCTGTGTGGGTGTGGTTTTTTAAGTGGGGGGCATTGGGCAAAACTCCCCCCCTATATTTAAAAATTCCTTCGCCAATGCTATATTATAAATGGTATATCATATAAATTTAACCAAGAAATACGATGCATATAAAGTCCTTACGTTTAAAATACTACAGTATTGAAAAATGAACCATAAATTTTAAAAGTGTGATTATGAGACTTTAGTCATTTTTTGACAAATAAAAGTAAAATCAAATCTAGAATTTGAAATAAAAATAATTCATCTAAGTGAAATAAGCAGTTTGTTATCTATTCTTATTGTTGTATAGAATAAGATTTATTTTAATGTAATTCTTTGCATTTTGAATGAAAATTTAGAGGAATATATCATTTTCAGATAACTCCATACGTTTTATTCATACTTTGTTATTAGTTTTATGATTGATTTCTTGAATTACCGAAGTTTAATTAAATAATCTCCGCATTTTTACCTAAATTCAATTGTATTTCGAACCCCTTGTCTGTCCCCCAGTTTGAAAATTTTGTAAATTTGTTTTGCCCCCCTTGTAGATAAATAATGGCAGCTGTACTTAAAAAAAGGGTCGTCGCTGAATTTACCCAAGTTTTACAGGTTTAATTTAATTAATTCTATTATTTTAAACTATTTAAGTTAATACTTTATTTATATTGCTATTTTTTATTATATTATATTTGTTGTCTAATTTAAAATTGAGTTTTTTTGCAAAATCTTATATTATCGCTCATAAAAAGTGACATTTCGGTTTGGTACCTTGGATTTTTTTTAATTTGCAATTATATCATACTTATTAACAAGTAATTATTGTTAACGAGTTATTATAATATTATACTTATTACAGGTTATTAACAAGTTATTATTGTTAATTATTATTGTATTAGAATTATTCTTATGATCTAGTGAACGTGAATACATTTGAGATTGTAAATTAAAATGATACATTCTTGATGCTAATTGAATACGATAATTGGAATCTTAGCTATATAATATGATCTGTGGTATTATTAAATTGTTATTATTATAAATTGCTACAAACAGGAAGTAAAGCCCCCACCAGCTAAGAAGTTGCGACTGACCTACCGACCTCTGTACGCAGAATTACAACTAAATCTCAACAGTTGCGCAACACCGAGGGAATCATTCCAGGTTCAAATTTAAAAAAAAATCATCACTTTTCTGCGCAAATCCAGTTTAAGTTTTGCTTCTATTGAATATTAACTTTTTTTGGTACTGTGATATTAAGCAATTAACATATCTATTATATATTGTTAAGAAAAGTAAAATAGCAGATAATTAGTAAATTTATATTAAACAAATTACGAATAATTTTATTGTTGAAATTTTAAATATGCCAGCTGTAGTTTTCTATTAAATGTATTGATATTATTTTTTAACCAGATTCTACTAGAGTTACAAGAATGCTTGCCATTGGCGCCGGAACAAGTACAACCAACCGTGTCCATTCTCTTAGAGCGTCTACGTACTGAGACGGAGTCAGCGGTGCGCGCAAAGGTTGCATCGGTGCTTGCGCAGCTATGCAGAGCACCCGCGTGCGAATCCGTGCAACTTGCGGAGGATGTGCAAACTTTATTATTCGCTGAAAGTGAGTGAATGAATAGAGTTTTGTTTTATTCAGTAATTACGACTTTAAATTAATTGTTTAAATGTATAAATATTAATATTTTGTACATAGATTATTAATTCTCAGTAAGTTAAGATTACGATATAGTTACGTTAGCTTGGGTTAGAAAATAGGTTTAGCAAAATACGAATGCGCTTTTCTATTGAGATTCTTTGTAATCATATGATGTTTGAAAATAGTTTTTTAATGCGATATAAACTTGTATTTAGGATTAGAGTTACAGTTAGGCATTGTTTTATTGAAATTATCAATATTTTGTTTTTGATTTATTAAATGTTGTTTCCCGTATCTTCTGAGTATTCATATTATAATTTTATTGTACATGAGCAGAGAATTAATAAATTATATTTGACAATATTGAACTTTCTAATACCAAAAATTTTTAAATTGAAAATTGATTCTTGTTTTATATGGTTATAAGAGTCAGGCATAGTACAGTCTGGTCTACTGAGTGTTACGCTTAGCATTGGTCAAATGCATGCAACTAATATGAAGCTACAGAAATCTATCTTTGATTTAGCTTGCAAGGTAATCTTATGGTACTGAAAATGTGATTTAATTCTGTTATGTGATAGAATATAAGCCAGGCATTTCATCTTGTATTGCACTGTGAGCAGTCTTAATTGATCCTGTTGCTATATGAAGCTGATGTTATATATTATATCATTAGATGTCCATCTAGAATTTCAATGTTGTTAAGTTTAAGAATTCTAATGTTAAAGGGAGCAGCAAGACTATTAAGAATTATAAAAAGTTATTCTAAAACTTGTCAGTTCACAGTTGCATCTATTAGTAGATTTATTTTATCGATGAGTTACTCTATAGTGATATTTAAGATTTTTAATGAATTTAGGTAATTATAAATTGTTGATTAATTAGTAATTTCACAATTGTTTTAGTGTTTCAAATCATTAAACTAATTTTCTGTTACATTAATCTTTTTTTTCTTTTTCAGTTTTTAGTTTAGCATCTATATTTTTTATCATATTGTTAATCGTAATTTCTTTTATCTTTAATTTCGTCAAATACTGATTTAATTTTAAAATTCTGTTTCAGTTTCTTCACAGCATGAGTCATCTTGTTAGGTCTAAATGCTTGAGTTTGATTGGTGAGCTTGGGTCACCTGACTTCTCTGCTATTGGCTGCGGTGGATTAGGGGGAGGAGCCATGTGTCTAGATATCATCAGCTCATTTTGTCATGATACTGATAGTAGGGTTAGAACTCAGGCATTTCAGTCTATGGTCAGTTTTTTCTGTTATTAACGTCACATCAGCACAAAAATGTGTTTAGTATTTGATAATAATTAGTTTATATATAGCATTAATATACGATCAGCACAGAGCAAAGTCAAAGATGATGTCAATGTATATATAATTGCTGTTTATATGAATATTAACGTATTTTTAAATTAATTAATTAGTTAATTAGTCATTTTTAAAAAAATAAAACTTGAGAAAAAGCGTGAAAAAGAACTTGACTAAATAAAACATGAGAAGAGACGTTGAGTGTAGATTGTATTTATTCAGTGTTGGATTCTAATCACATTGTATAATATATTATTATATAGTTATAAAGTATTTATACTATGTATGATTATTTAAAATAGTTGTTTTATGTAGTTATAAAGTAGTTATACTTTTTATAATTATATAAACTAGTTTTGTTATGCAGTTATTATGGCATCAGAGAGGCATTGCTTTACATCAGTCAGTCTATAGACAAGCGTGTACTGCACTCACCGATGATTATGAGGGAGTTAGACTAGCCGCAGTTAAACTTGTTTGGGTTCTTAGTCAACTCTTTCCTGATAGGTCAGTCCTTCTATTACCGCTCAGTAACAAGTTTTCTGATAAGTTGAAGGTTTATATGCGTTTGCATGCCATTCGATGTTTAACGCAAGATATTTTATAACACATATTGTTTTATATTATAATATTAGATAATTTTTTGTGCTGATGTGACATTATGCAACTGACAAATGTCCAAATTCCTAGTGTAATGCATAGATTATCTGCTCATGCAGTAGTGACTAGTAGTAGAAATACAGTATAAAAGAGTTTTTTAAAGAAGCATCAAAATATACCAAAATCTAATAGAAATTGATTGTTTAGCGATTATTTCAGTTTGTAATCAAGTCAAATATTATATTTTATAACATATAAGAATATTTGTTAATTTTGTTATATATTTCATACAGTTTTTAAGCAAGTCGTATAATTTACAACATATTGGTTTAATTTTGTTAATATAATTATTTGCTTGTTTTACAGCATCATAAAGATGTGTGATTCGGATGATGATATTCGTTTGATAGACGATGGTTTTGCTAATATATGCAACGCAGTAAATGATCTGTCTGTCTGTGTGAGAGCTGAGGCTGCTAGGCTACTAGTAGGAAACTTTACTTCTACTCAAATAGAATTTATTTATTCGTTTTTGTTTTTGTTTTAATTCTAAGTTAGTTGTTGTTTAGTGCAGTTTTAGAGTTCATCTGCTGCGGTTTAATAAAACGAAAACTGAAACAGAAATTGTATCGAAAAGATAAGAAAAATTACGCCAAAATGACAATTAAAATTGAATACAGAAACTAAATTTAAAATTTAAATGACAATATTACTAGAATTGAAATCTTTATTATATACTGCCATTATGGCTTTTTATTTGCATTCGTAAATAATGTTATTAAAGATAAGTTAATACTTTGAAAGCTTGCTATATATCTGAAATACGAAGTAAAGCGTGATTTTTAAAAGTTTATTTAATATATTTTTGAAATAAAATAATTAATTTCAATATGATGAATGAAGTATGGATATTTCGTATTGAAATTACTTTCAATGTAATATATCCAGTTTAGTTTAAAAAAATTCTTTTAATTTCAAGATTTTAAAATGAGTTATTGTAATGTTTTATATGATGTTGCTTATTTAGGGTTCACTGCATACAGTTAGTCCTAGATTTCTGGAACAAACTCTTGACAAGAAACTTATGTCTAATATGAGAGTGAGTAAAGACTTTGTCATCATTATCGTCATAATTTAGTCAATTGAAAACTATCGTGAGAAGTTTAATGTTACATAATTGTATTAAATTACGCATTGTTTTTTAGTTTTTAGTAGTTGTTGTAGCATTTTGTTATCCAATGAAATAACTGCAATAGCTGTGCGTCTTACAAATTCTGACCAGAATCTACGAAAAATAGTTTTTAATTAAACCGCAATATTGAATCTTCTAATATTATTTCTAGTAACTTAAAAATATTTTCAATATAACTAGTATTTAAAAACTTCCATAATATCACCAGTATTATTACTTGTCTGGGTTTATATCCTTGATCTTCTGAACACGTTTTTTCAGCACAAAAGAAGTGCTCATGAGAGACAGAAGGAGATCTATGAGTCTGGTGAGTGGTCAACTGGGCAGAGGTTTGCTGATGACGCGCCTAAAGACGACGTGGATCCCGATACGGTTAATCTGATCTCTAGCGGAGCGTGCGGGGCATTTGTCCATGGGCTGGAGGATGAGTTCCTGGGTGGGTAGTAAGCTTAAAGTTTAGCTTTGATTTTTAGAAATTATTTCAGTACAGTATGTCATAAATGATGTCATAAAGTTTACATAAAAATGGCTTTATACAGTTAATCAATGTCAGTTAATTAAAGTTAAATACCATAATATAACTTTCCGTTTGTAATATTTCTATTCAATGATTTATTTTTGATCTCTTGTTTTTAATTTTAGTAAAAGCTTCTATCTTATAACTAGTGACTGTCTCAAAGAAAAAATTATTTAAAGAACTGAATTAAGAACCTAGATTCACTTATCATTTGTTTATGCACATCCTGTTCAGACACTCTAGCTTATTTCAACTATTGAAACATTACTTTAATCACCAGAAAAAAACTATTTAATATTTCAGAAGTAAGAAATGCCTCTATAGATTCTCTCTGCGAGCTCGCTTCGCATTCTCCAAGTTTTGCCAAACTGTGTCAAGACTTTCTCGTAGATATGTTTAACGATGAGATAGAGAATGTTCGTCTGAACGCAATACATAGTCTGCGTAAGATCTGTCATCATTTCTTACTGAGAGAGGATCAACTGGAAATTATGCTCAGTGTTCTTAAGGTTTTTATTATATTTTTTGTGTCAGAAATAAACACAGATTCGCGTTTTATATGCTCTTGAATGTGATAAATTGCCCCTAACTGTTAATTCTTAGGGTTGGGGTTGGAGTTAGGGTTAGGGTTAGATTTCTGGTTCAGTTTACAGTTGGTTATGATTTGGATTATTAAGTAAATATTAATGAGGTCAATATGTCGGATTAATTATATTCTTCTTTGTGGCATATATTAATCCATTTGGATAATAATTGTTCATTATAATTTTGTTTGATTCTTATAGCTGAATAAATTCTTCTATTATTATAACTGAACTTTACTTGATTAACATAAGTTTATATCGTGTTGATTCATATAAGTTTATTTCGTTTGTTCCAAGTTATATTAAAAAACATGTAATAAATAATATTTGACTGATGTTAATATTTGTTAAAATATCGTGTACCTTTGAAGGATTTCAATGCAGAGATACGAGAAGCTCTGCGCGATATGCTATGTCACTGTCGTCTTGGCACGAGAGCGTGTCTCAATGTCCTAGTCGTCACGCTATTGGAAAACTTGAAACGATATCCTGAGGATAAGCCTTCCATCTGGAAGTAAGAAGTCTTTATCGTATAAGACGTGTAGAAAAGTTATTAAATTGCCTGTCTGCTAATCTCAGCCTTTTTATGCTTAATGCAAAGTTATGACTGAATGTTAATGTAAAGTATAAACCGAGTTATGCGTGTTAAATCTCTGTCACTCAGATACTGTAGGTACAAATCTTTACATTTCTTAATGACAGAAAGGAATGAAGAAGTGATGTCATTTTTCTATAAAGCTCCGCCCATTAATTATTCACAACCAATCAGAATTTTGATCATAGTCAGAATATTTCTTTACAGTTTAGACAGTTTTTGTTTGAATTTATTTGTGTTTTTTAATTTATTAACTAAACGGTAATTTAAATAAGTATTTAATGTATTGTTCACAGAAGTTGCTGAAAATGTTAGCACCTGGCTTATCTTTACTTTAAAGGGTTTATTGTTAGTGTAACCAAAGTTATATTAATTTTTTCAAATTAATATATAATAAAGTTTAAACATTTTTGACAGTCTTTTCAATTTTTTCAGTGACTCATTTTGTATTTTTAGTTTTTTTTCTTTTTTTCTTTTATTTATATGTTTTGATTCATTGTGCAAGTTTTATTATGGTGATCCAGATGTATGAAGAACTTGGGACATCATCACACCTCTCTAGTCTTGTCCATGGTCCCTGATCTTCTCTGTGTTCATCCTTACTTTGAGTCAATTGAACCTGATGTGGATGATCCAGCTTGTATCCTTGTCATTTCATAATAGTGTCTTAAACTTGTTTTATAAAGATTTTATCGTTTTATATTTTTAAGCAATCGCAAACTTAATAAACATAAGAATTGCGTGCTTATTCAATGATAGAATGCATCGTGATTATATGCAGTATATTTGTGATACATTGATATGTAACAGATATTTTATGTTGCTGTTCTACAGAATCAATGTCATTTCTAATTCTACAAGCATGAATTGGTTAAAGTGATTACAATCAGTCTGATAATGTTATTATTTTGATAATATTGAATGATAAGCATTATTAAGCTCTGTGCTAGAGTCATGCAGTCACTCATCACTGGGTTTTTGCTCATTCAATTTACATTAACATCATTATTTAAATGCTTAATGGTGATTGAATGTTACTGTTTATGTAAACAATTAAATTATAATCTATCATAATATTATTTTTATACCAATTAAACGCTAAACAAAAATAATAAAAAATTCTTTTTCTTCTTTTGTTGTCCATTCGTTTTCGCTTCTTGTTTTTATGCTTTAACATATCAACCAATCAGACGTCAGTATTCTAGTTCTTGTATTCAATGCTGCTGTAGACAGCAAAACGATGTGCGCTTTATTCCCCCGACATATTGCCCTCCACTTTACTTACCTGCGTGACTCCCTGCCTGATCTTGTTCCTTCTTTACAGGTCAGAAAATCATTATCATCATTATCATCAGCATATTATCATAGTTATCGTTGTTATATTATAATTATAAACTAAGAAATGAATGTTGTATCAATTGATAAATGAATATTTTACATTCTATTTGAGATAGAAAATAATTGCATAGAAATGCATTCCGGTGTAAGTTATTTTCTGGCTTTCAAATGACTTAAATTTTCAGGAACAAAGATGATCAATAATGATGAGGTTTAAGTCTCCAGCTTCCATTGTTGCGGAAAGGAAATCAATGTTAGATAAATCTATGAATGATTTATATTTGGTTCATAACTTCTATTTAACTTAATACCAAATTAGTTGCCACAATTTGTGATATAGTTGTTTCTAATTTCTTTAATTTTTTTAATTTACTGTTTTTGGTATCATTTCTTACTAAAGTTAATGACTGTCTCAACTACCTATAGTTGACTGGAGAAGATGTTATCAGACAGATAAAGCCAGTGAGACAACAAGTTGGCAAGAAGGGAACATTTTTAAGCCAGTGTTTAGCTAGATTGGATGGATTGCAGTTGTTAGACAGAAGATCTGCTGTACAATTGATGAGAGTTACCATTAGGTCTGTAACTCTATATTTAAACATCAAACTACTTTTTATTTATTTTTCATTTATAATTGAATTCAATGTCTAATTTGATTATGTCGTTAAATTTCACAATAATTTAACGGTGAGATGGAATTGTCAGTTGAATTTTTTTTGATTGCTAAATCGAATGCAATTTTTTTTTTACAATTTTTCTACTTTATTTGGTATTAAAATAATGATATAATTCTGCGCGTATTATATGATCCGGTCGCCTTTGTGATTTACTGCATTCATTAGGCATATTACTCACTTCATAGAGTAATATAGTAATATTATTACTTTGTACTATAAAGAAATTAATATTTTACAGTGGAATGTGTAAAATTAAATATTAATTACCTCTTTCTAAGATAGAACACTTATAGTATGATGAGTTTTCAATTTATAAAATCACAGGCAATAACAGCTATTTAGTTATTCAAACCTTTTTGTTATTTCTTTTTGTTTGAAGTCAGTTATTATAATGATGACGTTATAGACGTAATGATGATGATGATGATGATGTTGTAGAGATCTACAGAAAGCGGAAGAAATTGAACCCGAATCTGCTGAGTCAGCGGAATGCATTACACTCTATCTGCAATGTAGACTTAGTCTTGATAAAGTCTGTGACCTGCATTAGTTTAATTAGTGATTTCATTTTTATACAAACCTAATATATTGTATTGTAGTTATATATATGTAAACTTATCTTAATTCTGTATAATAATATTGAGAAGAATAATGATAAGAATCTCCTAGAGTCATTGTATTAGTAGTTAGACCACCGGACTTTGACCAAAGTTCAGGAATTGAATTCCATATGACTAATTGTGACGTTGTGTAGAGAAAATGACTCTAGATAAAAATGTACCAGACTAAATATTCTAGACAAAATGTCTATGGACAAAATGTTCTCGGATAAAATATCCTCTGATGAAATGTCATTAACTATTGGTTAATTATATGGTTATGGTTAAATTTTTTGAGATTTTACATCTGGGGACATTTATCTGGGGACATTTTGTCCATCGATATTTTTTTAAATTTATATGGGGACAGTTGGTTATAGTTTAATGCATTGTAAATAAATAAGCTGCATTCATGTAACTTATTCTCTGACAATTTTAATACCAAAAAATTAATTCCGCGCTTAAAACTGTATACATGTTGTACAGTATGCATATATATATATTCATATATACATACATGTATGTGTATATGTATATATATTTCTTGTATTTAACAAGAAGTATATACATATTTTAACTAATGTATTTGCCTATAGGCTATTCATAACAGCACTAATGTCTGCGCTGTGTTCATATCACAACAAGTTAGATCACTGCAGGCTGCTCTGGTCAACAAGGTTAAAAACTCAGTCTCAGTTATTCTGTCATTTATATTTTCTATCTTAACGATTGGTGTTATTTGTTATCGGGACACTCTGAGGTAATATTTCTGTTTTAAATTAAAGAGATATTTATTTGATGAGGGAATTTTAAACTTATAGAAATCTTATATATAGAGTTATTTAAGCTAGTAGAAATATTTTATATATGTACAGTATATATAGGCCTTTAGCAGTGATTGTTTTTGTTAGCATTTAACCAATATAGTTTATATGTATGTACATCTTTTTATGTGTCTGTAATAATAACTTGCTAGCATTCACTGACTAGCATTGACTAAATTCAGAACATTTAATTGTTTACTCTTTCTATATCTTTCAATTTTAATGCAACACGTTTGTACTGATCTTTAGCATCAACTTTCACATCATTTTTAGATGTAGACTATCAACAATCCATTGATTATGATGTATGTAGGTGTTGGTGTTGGTGCGTAGAATGGAGCACCAGTTTCTAGGTGTAGGTGTAAGCGAGTTGGTGCAGATCAGACAGTTAGGGTTGCGTGCACGGACACTGCAGTTGCTCGGTGCTCTACAAGACTCGTCTATAGATAGAAAAATAGCCTGTGCACAATATCTGCAACATCTGAGTGTCCATCAAGAGTTAGTGTTTTTTTGTGTCAAAGCGTTTTATTTTGTTTTTGAAAGTCCATTAAATGAATGCATGTCTGTCATGTCTTCTTAAAAACAACTGGGTTGTTTTTAATTAGATTAAGTGATATCGTTTTTTGAATTTTTGTTGAGAATGTATGATTTTACATTATGGTTATATATGGCAGTTTACTCAGTAACTATATGCCATAAATTCCGGTGTAATGCAGTAGCATAAATAATTGTACAATATAATTGGCTTTTCAAATTATTAAGTAATTCTATAAAGAGAACTTAACTCATAAAATATGATTCACAGCATATTGCAATTACACAAATATGACACGACATTTTTCTTTCTGTAGATTGCTCACACGCTCCGGACTAAAGGCAGATCTCTGCACGACATCGTTGCTAGCTGAAATGCCTGTGCTGAAGTCATGTGACTACAGCGCAGTGCATCGTGCACTGATGATGTCATTGCGTCAACATTCAGCCTCCGTGCTTCAACTTAGCAATCGACTGCAGAAAGCAAAGGCTGTCATTACTGAACCTTCAGGTAGATTCAGCAACATCCTAGGATCAAAATCTATCAAAATAACCTAATATAAAGTCAATAAGCTATTTATAGTTGCTGCTTCAATTATAAAAGATGATTATATAATAGGTTGCGCTATGTTAGTTATTAACCTTTTACTTATTGCATGATCTATGCACACTCGACTGATAAAATGTATATTACAGTTTAAATATCATGTACAGCATGCTTTGTCTTTCTGATAAAGTCAACTATGACATTCTTTGTGATTGATATTTATTCCATGTAATTAAATGTTATCTATTACTAGTATTTTAATTGTCACAATGCATTGTTATTATAATATATTTTTACAGTTAATTTTAATGTTATTACTAGTTACTACTGAGATAATTTTTATTACTAAATGTCACTATATTAAATGATATTATTACGTGCTAGAAAGTTATTTATTATTATTATTATTATTAAATGCTATTTTATCGTTGTGCTGATGTAACGTTATGTAAACAAACATCAATTTTTTTGTGTTTTTACAGGGGTGCCTGAGGTTGCTATTAAGTTTTCTGCTGGACTAACAACAGCTATTTCTCTCACTGCAAAGTTGTATAACGTTAGAGATCTATCGAGACTTCGCATTCAAGTAGCTCTTGTTTCTTTTCTTTATTATCACTAGGAAGTTTTGGTATTTTTTCTAAATAATGAAAGTGAATGAAAGAAAATTAAAAATAAAATTTTATGGAATAGTACAGAAAAATACTGAAATATAATACAATAAGTAATACAATAAAGAAAATTCTGTATTTTTCTGTTTTCTATGATATACAGTATATATATAATAACAGGTGAAATTTCAGATGATGATAAAGTGTCATTTTGTTGAAGGATGCTTGACAATTCAGTCGCAAAATCTTCTATATATCAAATTCTAAATGATGGAATTTTAAAGGCTGTCAGATTAATGAAGGAAATTTGTCTACTTTTAATTGTAATTAGAATTCAATCAAAAGTACAGATTTTAAGTATTCTTCTTTCATGTGTATTTGTTTTACGTTATAATTTTGATGCATTTTATTTTGTTAATATTTGCTGATTGTATTACATTTTCTGCATTTTTATTCCAATGCCTGGGTATTTTTACCTTTTTCTGCATTTTCTTTTGTTATAAGTATATTTCTTGTTTGAACCAAGTTTTTAATAATTATAATATTTTGCATAAGGTTACCTATCCTGATCAGCAAATACAGTTAGTTACACCGTCTGCATCAGATATAAGACAACTGGGAGATCTTGAACATAAACTCAATACTAAAGTCTTACTTTCACATTCTGTCTGGTCAGGTATAACAAATATGCATTATATTTCATTTAGACTTCGCTTCTAAAGAAGTTACAGACATTAAATTAAAGGAAATTTAAACAAGTTTTTCATATTTTAAACTTAGATTATAGAAAATATAATTAAAATTTTAATATGTGCAACATTTGCTGTCGATATTAGTTACTGCATGTTGTAAGTATTAAGAGAATTGCTGTGCTCTTGTTTATAACTGGAGAATTTATTAAATTAAATTTATTGACTCAGTCTAGATATATGCCTTCTGTGACAGTAGAAACAGAAACAGTATTTAAGTTGACTGTTGAGAGACGGTTCACACATCATGTGTTTTCTGTTTGATCATTATTGCTCAATTCACAACATCTTTGGCTTTTCGTTGCGGTGATTGACACATTAGATTTTATTGGATATATTTGAGAATAGAACTTTTTTGTAATTAAAAAAGGCAGTTTTTTACTGATGTTAATCTTTCCAGTAAATAAATAATAAATAAAGAAATAATAAATAACAATTGAGCTACATATATCCATTCAGATTCTTGGATCATAAAGGATACATGCTTCACTGTCTGCATTTCATATTTCGTATTTCAGATAATTATTATTTTATTATTATCATTATATTACTCATTATCATCATTTATTTGCTTGTGGCTAGATAAAATAGTATCATTTCTCTTACAGAACCTAGTAATGTCAACATATCTCTTGTACTGCTGTGTATCGATGACTCTCAAGATATCACTGGCACATCGTCTGTCAATATTAAGCCAACGTTTGTTATAGAAATAAGCAAGTCAGCCGCGGTGTCTATCGCTCCTATAGCTCCACGCAAAGTTTGATCTTTTCAGTTGAACTGGATTATTAATTTATATTTGAATAAACTGTAATCACAATTGCCAAGATTTCATACGAGTCAAACTACTGAGGATCTATGCTGACTGTTTGTTTGTATCTGTACAAATGAATGATTATATAGACCTTTCTATAATTACTAATAATTACTTATTTTGACAGTGGTGAATTTTGATAATAAAATCATCTTGTTTCTAGCTAATAACAATAACAATTAATGTTGATGTTGACTTAGTTTAACATTGGATATCATTCTAGCTACTAATTTCAAATCACTCATAAATGTTCCGCACATTTGGTGAACTCAGAGAAAAGGATACATGTTGAAAATGATATGTCTTATTTAGATTATATAGAAATTCTGAGCTGACTGCTATATTAAGTGTATACACTGTATGTTTTATAATAATCAATTTGTCATAAATATTTTATTTAATTTGTCAATGTGATCATAGCAGCAGATTTAAATAATACAATCAAATCTTCAAGAAATTATTGTGGAATGGTATTTTGGATAAAATTTAAAGGCAGGTTAAATTAAACTTGTCATTTATCATATTATGATGGATTTACAGATCTTTTTCAAATCATTTACTATATTGTTAGGCCTCCCGAATACAATGAACTTAAGTCATACATAACTCACAACCAACTTGGCTGAAGTAGAAATGCATATAAAACAAAGATCAAATAATAGCTAGAAGAAAGTTAGGAGATGTATATGAAGAACTGTTGAAAAATGCAATATACTCTAATGTTCCGCTTAAAATTCTGTACAATTTAGTCATTCAAAAATATACTAGTTATCTCAGATATACAGCTAAATGCTAAAGTAAGCCAGCGAAGCTCTCTGAACTGTGTCAAATATATTTTAAAGTCAATAAGACTAGATACTCAAATATTATATTAAATGTTTACAATCCGTTTACACTGTGACGTAATTGTCAATAGTAGAATCAAATGACTAACTACAATCTGACTTAAAAGACAAATGCCACACACTATAGAAACATCTGAAAAAGTTGATAAATTTTACATAAAAAGTTACGAATTTCATTAGGCTTAAAGAATGAGAGTACAGAGAGATTATGACTAAACCACCTTACACATTACTAACTTTACATTTGCCAGTGCTTCAAACAGATGTATTGCAATAATTTTAATAACTGTATTATAATACAATATAACGCACAGTTCCTGTATGTAATACAACAACATCATTATATTCATGTAAGGAATCCTACAACCGGTAAACAATGGAGCGTTTCAGTAAGTCACCACTTCAATATTAGCAGTCAGTGGGAAGCCTTTTATCTGCATCATCCTTTAAGTGCCAAGTTATTTTCTGTGGTACCCTTTGATCGTGACCACCTCTATTATCCATTCGTTCATTTTTTCTATTCATTACCTCTGATGCTCTATCCTTTGAATCGTTCTCACTGCAACCTATTCCGGGATTTTCAATCCCAGAATAAGAAGCTCTGACCTTATATGTCCCAGGGTGGCTATTTATAGGAACCAGTTTTGGCTGGTTCATCCCTTGGCCAATGTTAAAAAGTAGATTTTTATTCTTTGTGGAAACTTCAACACTTTGATTTGATCCCAGCGAATGGGGATTGAGATTCTCAGGCTTGCGTGTGAACACGCCTAACATAGTATTGTTTGATTGACTCCCACTCTGCTCTGACTCGGACTCAGACTGTGGAGCGTTTTGTGAAAATGTCGAATGTCGACTGGACTTGACTTTGGGTAATTGTATCTGTAAATAAGTATCATTAAATTGCTGAAATTAATATTCGTGTGTAGACATTTGATTTTCAATCAAATAAAATCCATATGTAAAGAAAATAAGTGGAATATGAATGAAAGTAAAGGATTATTATAGAAGAAGACTTGGACTAATAGTAAAAATTATGATACAGAAGAATATTATATATTATATAACTTGTAATGAAGAAGAAACTAATTGTTTCAAGAATTACATTAAAAACGAATAATAGGTATAGAATATATTAAATGAGCATCATAATTATTGCGGAATTATATGCAATATATAAAAAATTGACAAATCAAAAGCTATAACAAGATTTCATCTCAAGAATTACATTATAAACATATATTAAATACAAAAAAGGTAACAATTATATACATATCGTATACAAATATATAAAAGAAATTTTGGAAAAATTTGAGATTCAACACTTACCTTGTACTTATCAATATTTAGAGTGTGTGTCTGACCCATCCCTGATTGATTGTTGGACGCCCCACTCCCCCGACCACTGAACCTTTGGGTAAAGTTATCCATGTAGTCCGTATCTGCCACTGATCCTTCCATTGTTGACATATCAGCTCCACACATGTACATCTCTTCATCTGGATCAAGTCTGATACGCAAAGGCTCCAGGTAGGCCGCGGGATCTTCTGTAGGCTCACTGTAGATGTGACTGTCTGTGCACGCGATACCAGAATCAGTCTGAGCAGACCCTCGATCGGTGTGCGGAGGGTTTATTTGGGTGAAGTCATGACCAAGAACATTGCGATGTATTTTGTTGTAGCCATTTACACCTGCAAGATCATTGATTGCGGCAAAGTAATGATATACCAGTTATAAATCAAATATAATTACTGTAAATGCAAATTTATTTATCTAATATGAAGATACCCATCTAGTATCTATTGTTGTTTTCACAGCAGTATAGCAGATGATTTTTAGAAACTTGCCGTAACTTAATAGATCGATTGGGCACTGCTTGTGTCTTATCATATCAATCAATTGGAATTGTTTCTTTGAAGAAATGTATATGAATAATATGTTCTAGTAGAAATGAAGTATACATTCTATTCGAGCTCAAGATCAACATACAGTATAATAATAGGCTTGATTTATAGCTTACCGGGAGGACTAGATGAAACTGGTACTGATGTTGATGAGGAACGCTTTCTTCTTCTATTAGCCAATAAACTAGTCAGATACTGAACAAACACGATACATTTAATTTAAAACAAGAATCGTATAAATAAGTTCGAGTATATAATTTCCCATACAATGAAACAACAGTGTTCTGGTTAATAATGCCCAACAGTGTTCTCACACTTTTTAAATCTTAGTAATTCGTGATGACACATTCAGTTTCAAAGTATATAATTTAGAGAAAAAGCAAAATAAACATTATATACAAATATAAAATAAGATTAAAAGTTTAAACTGACATTGAGTCCGGAGCTTGTAGAGTGGACTGGTGTAGTTGAAGCAGTAACCTTTGCTCCTCCATACTGGACACGCAGGCTGTCGGGGAGCCAACTAGCATGTCGCACCCAAGCCTTGTATTCTTTCTGCACCTGCAAAATCATTTCTGCATACAATCTTTTATTTTAGTTTCATGAGACTTAGAAATTTAATAACAATTTGCAGGTAAAATGGTATAAATAAGTTTATAACTAGATAGCAGAGAAAAATAAATTACATAATAGAAATAATTAGAAAAATTAAAACAAAAACAATTGCACAAACTAGATTACATATAATAATTACAAATTTTTATGCTATTGCGATGTCTCTTTACTTTGCAACAGAGCAATATAAAAAATTAATTTCACATTGGTTAACAATGGATTTTCAGCGAATAGAATCTAATAATAAGCATAACAAGCATAATAAGCATAATTGTGTGTTTGAATTTTATTTAATAAAACTACTTATAAATTTATAAATAGCATTTCTATTATAAATTCTACAGAGACAGATAATAATATTATTAAAATTTCTATAACAGACCTTGTCATTCATGATACAGTGAAAGAGAAAAATGAACACTCCCTGTAGACAGTTGAGAAAAGTAAAGATATAAGCCATGATGATAGATCCCTCATTGATGCAAAAAACACCAGATACCCAAGTCAATCCCAATAGTACAACCAATCCCAGAGCTCCTTTTATCCAAGTCCTAAGTAAGACAAATAAACCTCTGTCTTTATTTAGACCCAGGATCAAAGTTATATATAAAAATACAAATAAAAACTGTAGCAGCTTTTACTAGCTTTTGATAACAGATATAATATCATAAATATAAAATACTTAAATAATAAGTAAGATAATAAATATTAGAAAATACCAGATACAGTAGTTTCAATACTACAAAGCCAAGCTTCAAGGTGTCCAGACAAAATGCACCAGGACAAAATGAGATAAAGATAAAGCGCAAGCCATTTGTTTTGAACTTTTAACAGTCCACTAGTGCTCGCAGTAATAAATTATTTAAAGTCAAGGGGGCAATTCTCCCTGGTTTATATGAACTATAACTAAAATTATTTAAATAATTAAAGAACTAGAACTGAACTAGAACTAAAA
>JAQIXG010000159.1:0-41427 GCA_034700105.1 Oconnorella tubifera
ATATTATGATTTGTTTTGTAATGCATCAAGTAGTAATCTGCTTACAAGTTTGGTTGAGTGGCACAACAAGTTTTGATAGAGTCAATCTTGAGACTAATATGAAATGTTGTGACTTTTGAACGTTGCTTTCTTTACAACATCATCGGCAGGTGGCGACCATAAAAGTTGAACTGAAACATTAGAACTATTGAACTGTTGAGCCGAGGTTAAAGGAGGCAGAATGTGATGAATTATTTTGTCAAGATTCTGCCAGAGAGACTTTATATGGTGGAGTTAATGGGACATTTATTGGAAAATAAAGTTTAATGTCTTTACAAGAGTTTTATATTAGGTTGATGCTGTAAATGACTTGTTGGGTAGTTAAGAATTAGGATTGGATAAATTCTCATTTATTTTTAGAAATTAACTTATATATTAGTCCAAACCAATTTTGCCATGCATCTAAGTAATCTAATTCTTGCTTTATGTAACTGATTTTTATATTACGTTATAAACATCGTTTTTCTATTACATACGTATTACTTGCAGATATTTTTATATCGGTTTCTGTTTCATAAATATATATGCTTTTATTTCTAACTTCTTTTTTGACTCAGTTACTTTAGTTTTTTAAAGATTTAATTTCAGGTAATCGGATTTTTATTACTAGAAATTATTTGGACTTTTTTATCGATTGCTACTTTATTAAATTGTATTTAAACATCGGGTGTTCTCAAGCACTGAGTTAATTGAGGAATCATAAAGTTATTTATATGCAGTTTTTGACGAATTATTAAGGTGTTGGTTTTGGTTATAGATTGGTGTTCATCAATCAGCGATCACTGTGTCGTTTACTGCCTTCAATAGTAATTTTACAATTGAACTTATACTCAATAGGTAAGATATCTTTAGTTTTTATTATCATCATCATCATCATCATTATCATCATTATTATCATCATGATCAGAGTTAATGAAGTTAATACAATGATACAATTGATTGATTGTTTTATGTAATTTGCAGATATTTTGAGAGTTTTTTTAATACAGTTTATTTAAGTGTTTTTTTGACATTTTAAACATAATTTCAGGCTATTATAAATTTCATATATTATATTTGATCATCTTTTATATTTATTTCAGTCGGTTGTTTGGCTCAAATTATACAGAAAAGAGTATACACAGCAAACATGAAGTATACCATAGCAAGCCTCAAAGATTAGTATGTTATTTGTATTATTATTTAATTTTATTCAACTTTAAACTGAATTTGACTAATTTAATATATGCATAAAACATTTCATTTATTCGAATACTTTATTTTTGGTGTCTTTAATACTGCGAGACATTGTCCCTCGATGGTTAAACTTTAAGATTAAGATATTTTATTTCATCTTTTAGTTTATATGATGGAATTTGATAGTGAATGGTATATATATGAGTGTTAAATGATTTGCTCATTTAATTGTAACTTTCATAATAGTATTGAAAACTATTGTTGTGCAAAGTTTGACTCTTAACTAACTTCTAATGAAGTTTAACTTATGAGTAAGTTATATAAGTTGTTGTTTTTCGTAGATTGATAAGCATTGTTACTATCATGGTCATGTTTTGGGTTACATCAACTCTGTAGCAGCTTTGAGCACTTGTGCAGGGATCAGGTTAGTAAGAAGATCAGTTCAGTAGAATTACTGCTAATATTTCGCATTAGAAATATTAATCTTTATATTTAATGCTATTGTAAAACATCTATATTTCATACTGTACGTAACGCTTATAAACACCTTTTTAATTCATATTTATGCATTCTATTATATTCTTTATATAGTACATTTAATATACTTCAGGATAGATTTGTTGTAAATGTAAAGATTTTGCAACTTGCACTACATTGCTTTGAATTATGATAAATATTCTTTACTTTAGTTATATAATTATTATTTATTTAATTTGGTATATTTAATTAACTATTCTAGTCTTTTAAAATAGAAATTTTATTTTGTTGCTTGTTGCTTGATAAGTTTTAGCAGATATATAAGCTTAAAACTTTTGTACAAATTAAGCCTTTGAAAAATAAATAAATAATGAAATAGTTGATATTGTTTTGTTGTGTTTGATATCACAGAGGCTATGTTAGACTGAACGAAGAAGGTTATCACATAGAACCAATGCACGCATCTATTGTTGGAAGTCATTTTGTCTTTCGTGACTCTGACTATCTTGCTAGAAATCTTTCTTGTGGTCAGTTGCATTTACTAAATCTATATTAAATTCATCAAGTGTTAAATTTGTTGTAAAGTTTTTATATACTCAATAGTTTAATTATCACGATAATTCAATTCGTCTACAGACTTTTGGTATAGGACATTTGGTCTTCCAACATTTAGTCTACTATGAATTAAGGTTAGGACTAGGGTTAGGGTAGATCAAATGTTAAAGTAGTGTCATAAATGATAAGTCTGTAGACGAGTTGTTGCGGAATCAAATTTAACTGTGATTAATACAGTTATATTTTGGACTGTTATTAGTGCTATATGACAGATGTTATTATTTTTAATTTTGTGTTGCTTTGCTTTATAAAGAGTTGTATCTTATTGGGGTGGTGATTATATGATACAGGTCATTCAGATGTGGATGCCATTTATCCATTCTGGAATGCAGACATGCAAGCTAAGAGGGTAATTTGAGTTTAGATTTATTTTATTCATTTTAAAGTTTTCTTGGTATTTGTTTGTTTGCTCTAGGGGGGGGGGGTGGGAGAGGTATATTAAAATGAAAACTTTATATCAATGTTTCAAAAAAGATTAATATATTCTGACGAAAAACTCTTTTAGGTTTTTGATAAAAGTTTCATATTTGTTTATTAGATTTTTTATAAAGAAAATCATATGAATTTTGATATCCGTTTTTAAGTAATGCAATATTGTTGTGGTATGTTTCAGTTAAAGAGATCTTTGCGCTGGCCCTATGATGCCAATGATAAAACTATGCTTGTTGAACTCTATATAGCAAATGACTTTTCTCAGGTATTTTATATTATAAAGTTTGAAATATGTATTTTGTCAAATATTTTTATTATAATAAAAATAAGTTTATTATAGTATTATTTTACTATCATAATACTGTGCATTTGCTTTAATAGTACATATTTATAATACAAAATAACTAATATAATAACTGATAATAAAAGTAAAATTACTAATAATCAAGTAAATAAATGTAACAAGAATAACGTGATTATTTTTAAAAATATTTAAGAGGCTTAATGTGAAATATGGTTTTTGCTTGTTTTAATATATATAAAGATGGAGTTATATTATTGTGGTGTCTATTTTGTTAACAGTATAGTTCGCTACAGAAAGATACGACTGAAGTGATTAGACGAACAAAAGATATAGTAAATATTGTTAGCTCGGTAATAGCTTTATCATTTATTTCATTATCGTTATCATCATCATTTATCATCACAATCATTATCATTTGTGATAAATGCTATTTTATTGTATTAGTAATCTATATTCAAATTTTTATAGCATTTAATTTCATAAACTGCTGCACCCTTTAGCAAGGGATTATAAATCTATATATAAGAATTTAATCTTTTGTTTTAAATCTTTAAGTACTTGTACTCTAAGTACTCAAAGTACTCTAACAACTTTAAGTATTCTACTTTAATAGAAAAATTATAGTTTCTATTTTGTGCGTGTCTTATTGTTCACAGTTTCTGTTTAGTGCTTTTTCCTTGTTTAACGTTTTCAATACATTTAGTTATTTTAACCAATTAGAAGAAATAGTCATCTTTCTTCTGCTTTTATGTTTATATATAGTAATATATAAAACTTTAAAAAGGTGGCATTTTTTCAACTTTTATTTGTATAAAATCTTTCCTTTATTTTCTTTCTTTCAGTTATACCGGCCTTTGAATATGTACGTGGCCTTGGTTGGGGTTGAGGTTTGGGTTGATGGTGATAAGATAGATATCGTAGA
Source organism: Oconnorella tubifera (assembly GCA_034700105.1). NCBI lineage: Eukaryota > Metazoa > Annelida > Clitellata > Enchytraeida > Enchytraeidae > Oconnorella > Oconnorella tubifera. Next base: position 3,966 of record JAQIXG010000159.1, read on the forward strand.
TAATGCTGATAAGACGATGAATAACTTTCTTGAGTACCGACGTAATCATATTAGTCCTAAACATCCTAATGATAACGCTCAGCTTATCACGTTCGTAGATAATATTCCTTCATTTATTTACAACAATTTAATGATAATGTTTTTAATTTATTATAGAGTTAATAATATTCTTTAGTTTATTTTTGTAATATAATAATAATAACTTCATGTTTTGTGGAGTGAAATTAATAAGTAGATATAATTTTGCAGCCCAAGTTTTGTAACTTTCAGACGTTAAACAGATGTTAAACTTTATTGATACTACTCAATTAATTGTACAAATTAGGAATTTTATTTTGATGACTTACCGGATATTTGATAAGTGTATCCAATTGCAAAATTATCTAAAAGCAACAAGAAATAATTATAATGAAATTTAACTGTAATATATAACTTTATCATTTTAGCATGTCGATTTTTTTAAATTATGTGATTATAATTATTATTTTTTTAAATTTTTTTTCAACTATGTGAATTATAGATTTCTATCTTAGATATTCTGCATTTTAATGCTAGTCATTTATTGTTTGTATGCGTTTGATGTTGTATCTTTCAGTGGGCGGACACTGGGTGATGGGGTTGTTGGCAAGGCGCCAATTATGACCATTTGTAGCTGGCAGTACTCGGGGGGAGTTAATCTTGTATGTTATTTACTTGTTATTGGTATTTATTGGTTTATTGTAGTCAATACAGTAATAAATACTGTATATCAGAAATAAGCAATAAATACTATATCATAAATAATTACTATTAATGATATCAAGGCTTGTTAGAGTAGTGGTTAGACTATTGGATTCAGACGCGATACGTCCAGGTTTGGTTTCCGGATACCTCACTATTTCTGTAAATTGCGGGATCCTTTAGTAAGACTCTTAAATTGACATCTATGTTTGACATCTATGTCTGAGACATTATTTATATAATAAGGGATAACCATAACGTTAAACTTTAATTCTAATTGCGTTAAGGATCACAGTTCACTGGTTGGCCCTGTAGCTACAACTGTGGCTCATGAGATGGGTCACAACTTTGGACTGACTCATGACGTAGAGACGTGTGGATGTCCTGATGATAGATGCATTATGGCACCAAGTAGTGGGTAGGTAGTCATCATCATCATCATTATTGTCATCATCTTCATAATTATCGTCATTGCCAGTTTATCATTATCATCATTGTCATCATCATTGTCAGTTTATTGTCATAATCATCATTGTCATTGTCAGTTTATTATTATCATCATCAGATTATCGTTATAATGATAATGATAAAGGAATTTTATATCATCATAATTCTTTTATTATCATGATCAACTTGTAGTATTAACTTTTAAATAAAAACTGTTATTATTATTATCATTGAAGAATATCACAGCGAACTGATTTATATATATATATTTTATTTGACATATTACATATAATATGAATTATTACACTTATTATTACTCTTGTTTTAACTAAGCTAATTTGTTAATGAAAATAGAGGACAAAAGAATCCAACAAAATGGTCAGAATGTTCTAAGCAACAGTTTGCTGATGGTTTTCATCAAGGCATGGACTACTGTTTACATAATGTACCCCAGGCTATCTATAACGGCGCTGTTTGTGGGAATGGATTTACAGAGGCAGATGAACAGTGTGATTGTGGGCTACCTCAGGTCAAATATAGATCTATGTAAAGATTAAACTAATCTAGAACTTAGAACATGAGCTAATTAATTTAAAGATTAAATTAACTCAAATGCTAACTTCAGTTTAGAGCTTAATTTTATTGAAGTTTTACGGAACGTTTTATTGCTCTGTTTGATTTGATTCAAATGCGGTGAAAGTATTTATTATTTTGTTTGAGAGGTTTGAATGTATAAATATATTGAAAAATTCCTTAAATATATTCTTTTGAATATTTATAAAGGTGTCTAAAGATTGTTAAAAAAAAATATTTTATTGACTAATTTTACAATGTTATATTTCTCATGCTTTCTATAATTATTTTAATTACATAGAGAGAGAAAATTTAAAAAAATTATTGTAATTGTAACAGGATTGCAATAATGCGTGTTGCAATGCAACAACGTGTAAATTGATGCCATTTGCGACATGTGCAATGGGGGAATGTTGTGACAGAATAACGTGTCAGGTTTGTGACATTTTGTCCTGGAAAATATTTTAAAAATTGTCTTGCATCATCATTAATTTTATATTTTGTCAATTGAATACTGATGTTATGCTTTATATTCGAATTATTACTTAGTGCCAAATAATCTTTATTGTGCTGATGTGATGTCAGACAATAAATTAATAAATACAAGTTGTGTTACAAGTTTCTGCTGTGATCTGAATATTTGTATTAATTTATTTTATTTTTACTAAAATACAATCAACTTCTTCATCTGTTTGAATTTATACATTTTTTTGACTGATTTAAGAAAAATTATTACACTTTATTATAGATGTCTTTATATCATTCTTTGTTATCACAAATCAGTTAGAGCGATGCACACTTTCTCTCATAATTTCTAAAGAAGGTCATTTATCTTATTGTGTTCAAATCCAAGCATTCCCACTTATATTTCTTCATACGACTTGTCAGTCTTTATGCCATCATTGACTTTATCTCATTGAATATTTATAATATACACTTCAATCATCTGTAGTTTAAATAATATTTTCTGTGCTTATTTGAGTTACATACCAAACTCTCAGTTTTATGCTGTTACAAACATGTTATTTATTGTTAGTTTATACTGTTGTTTACTTTTCATTTATTATAAGTTTGTTATTAACTTCTATCAAAAAAACCTCAAAAAATATCAGAACACTATAATATTCAAATATTTTAATAATATTTTATTACAATATAAAAATATTATCAAATATTTATTTGCAATTTATGATTGATTATTGCGTTATATTATATGTAGCCTAAAGCAATAGCCACAACTTGTCGCCCAGTACAAAGCGTATGCGATTTGAGTGAACATTGTAACGGTATCAGCGAATACTGTCCGTCTGATGTCTACAGACAAGATGGGACGGAATGCATCGATGCATTGCAGGTAGCAAACTCTCGTGTTATAATAAAGATCAGTTATTTCTGACACAGATCAATTGCTTATGTAATCTTATGTAGTGAAATAAATGTGTCGATATTTTTACTGATTTTGTGTTGTGCAAGTGCTAGTTTATGATCCGGCTGCATATTGCATATCTAATTGATTTTCAACCAAGATTATCTAAATACAGAGCAGCTGTGTAAAAACAATTTTTTGAAATTAATGGTTAGATTTTTTAGACCCTATCCCTAACTTAACCCTAAGCCATAATTTTTAAATATCAAATTTTAGTGAAGCTTAATATATCGGTGCTATATATATATATATATATATTGTATTAACTTCATTATTGATTCTCACTATATAATTCCGTTTCACCCATGAAAATATCATAATTAATAATGTAAATATTATTAGCATTATTATCATTTGATTGACTTAAATTTAATTAAATTTATTTTCAGGTTGCCAGTTATTGTTACAAAGGCAAATGTAAAAGTGCCGAGTCACAGTGTAGGTTACTTTGGGGCACCACTGGTCACAACTCTCATAAGCTCTGCTACGAACACTTCAATATAATGGGGACAGCCAATGGGCATTGTGGCTTTAATTGGGTCGAAGGGAAAACTTTCAAAAAATGCGAAGCTAGGTAATGTTTTTATTATCACATAAAGTTAGTAATTTTTATACATTTTTATTTCAGTTAATATAACATAACAAGTTTTTATAAATGAGAGGGGGGGGGAGGGTGGTGGATTTTTAACTAGAAAACATGAAGACATTTATTATAGCACACTTGGATTAGAACCTTGGACTTCTAAGTTATAAATCATTGACTTTTAAAGTTTAGTTTAATGTTAGATTATCGTATTATGTGAATGATGTCTCAGATATAACTGTCAATTTAGGCTTCTTACTAAAGGGTGCAGCAAGTTAAGTTTAACGTCATGGATTACCGTATTATATTAACGATGTCTCAGTCGTAGCATCAATTTAAGCGTCTTACTGAAGGGTGCAGTAAGTTATAGAATTACTGTACTATCCTGGATTCGAACCTGGACCCGTCGTGTCCGAATCCAGCGCTCTAACCACTTCTCTTGTGTCATTCAGGGATGTCCAGTGTGGTATGCTACATTGCCGGCATAGTAATGAGAAGCTGATGTTCTGGAAGGAAGCTCTGGCGTACACTCTACCGGAGGCGATGGTCATGGTTAATGGCGTGAGGGAGGATTGCAAGGGAGTCATACTTGACGTAGGGTTAGATATGCCGGACCCTGGCATGGTGCCAGATGGGGCAAAATGTGGAGAATATAAAGTGGGTAGAAATTTAATTTATAACTTCGGTTTAACGTCTGTATTATAGTTTGTATTTTTCTAAGATCTCGGAGGCTTATTTGAGCGTTTTACTAAAGGGTGCAGTTAGTTTTAATGAGAATCAAACCCGGATCTATAGGTTTTAGTCCGATGCTCTATCATTTCACTAATGCGCTTTGATAATAGTATTAGAGAGTATAGAGCGTAATAATTTATTAGACGCTTATCAGGTAATTTCAAGTAATTTCAATCATTTGATAACGTTAATTGTTGATGTCAAGTATTTAATAAGTAAATTTTACTATTGCTATAAAAAGGTGTGCATATAGGAGAATTATTTTGTTTTTGTTTCGCTAAGATGTGCATAGATCAAGTGTGTGAAGATATAGACAGTCTTGGTATCAAGCATTGTCCTGACTGTCATAACCATGGGGTGTGTTGATTTATATCCGTTTTATAATAACATTGACTATATTAATGATAACTTTTTATTGAAACAATACAATAAATAGATTTAATAAATTACTATATAGATTTTGCTTTAATCGTTAAAACTATCGGTTATTGTCAAATGAACTGTACGCGAATTCAATTGAGAATAGTATTAGATTTGATGACGGGATTGCCGTATTATATAAACATTAGTATTAATATTCTGAATATTCTTTATATTAATATATTAATATATGTATACATTTATTACATTTATCTTTTACTGCGCATTCTAATTTTTAGCTAATATATGAATCAGTTACATTGAGACTTTGCTATGAACCTATGTATGTTAATCAGATATTGAATACGTTAAGGAAACCTTAAACTTAACAAATATGAAATATTCCATTTAGACTTTGTTGCTGTGATGTAGGTATGTAACAACATGGCCCAATGTCACTGTGACTCGGGTTATGGCCCTCCATTCTGTGACCGTGCCGGTAATGGGGGAAGTGAATTCAGCGGCCCCGTCATCATTCATAGGGGTGCGAGCACTTTTTAGTTATGTTTTACTCGTTATGTAATATCGAGCGATAGCAATTGCTCTTTCTTTAAATTTACAATAAATTTAACAATTCTCTAAATAATTTAACAATTCTTTAAATTTACTTTCTAAACAAGTAGCACTTTTTATGGTTTTAATTAACAGTAAATGAATATATTTATAAGTTTAATAAATATTGCTCATAAACGAATATTGTCTAAGTTAAATTCTCTTTTAAGTAATTGATCAGTTACATTGGATTTTAAATTTGATACAAACATTTTACTTTATGTTAATTTTAGTTAAGTTAAATATAAGCATATTAAGTATATTATCTATATTAAAATACAAATTATATATTTTGCTAAGCGGTTATAGCAGTTGAATTTGAACCGAGAGTTTCCTGAATCGAATCCTGGTATTGTTTCTAATATTTATATAATTTAGCACTTTTTAGTAGTATCATGTTGCAAATTAATATTCATTACAAGTGTAATATTAAATTTATTTGAAACTTTATTTTTTTCAGCCAATGTTGGTCTAATAGTTGGCCTATGTTTTTTCTTTCTCTTTATCTTACCCATCCTCTGTCTGATGTCCTACTGTATTTATCGACATCGTGATAAACTAAAGCGCGCCTGGCTCTTTAGACAGGCAGATAAATACAGGCATGTTTTAGCTACCTTTGTTTCATCATTTCAAATATTTAATTATATCGGCTACCTTTTTTTCATCATTTCTAACGTTTAAATGCAGATTTTTTTTGGAAATATTTCACTTAGGGGTTGATTATAATCATGTATTGTAGCTATTTGTAAATATACTTGAGTTTCAATAGTTGATAAAGTAAACTGTATACATAAATGTGTAAATATTTCAGTACAAACGCAACTAATTTAAATATTAGTTTTGCATATATGATTTTAATGAATTTTATTGAACTCTATCTTAAATTATTTTTGTGTTCAGCTTAGTATAAAACTTTGATTTTTGATTTGTTTATAAACTCCTTTTTATTAAAGCAAAATAATTAAGTTTAAATCGGATTACTTTTGTGTAAAAGAGTGTAGATCTCATTTCCTTTGTGTATAATTATTTCAATTTCTTTTCTTAAATTCATTCTATTTTGAATTAAATAAATCATTCATCTTCACACACTCACAGATCTGTCTACCGTGCGACCCCACACAGTGATGCCGAGAGGCCCCCCAATATTGTCCGGCCCCCTGCCCCTCCCCCCGCACTCCCCAAATCCCTCCCACGACCCGTTCGGTCAACCGATCGTCCCCGTTCAGTCATGGTCCACTCTGACTCCCCGACCGCCCTCTGTACAGGCCCCAGGACCAACCGAGCCCCTGCCAGGAGGGTCCAAAGCTTTAGACCCCAAGATATCTCAGACCCTGAACTTAAAAGCTGCACAAACTACATCGTTTGTCAAACAGTGGGGGTCCCTAAACCGAATCAATCCCTTACCCCCTCTAGAGCAGCCCCCGCGCCTCCCTGCTCCACCACAGTAACCCCTAGTAAGCCTGACGAGCATAAAATAGGCCCCAAGCGACCCCCTCTGCCAAACAGGGGCGCTGAAGTTCATGATACAAACCACGTTGAGAATATTTACGAAGAGATAATTCCGCAGGGGCCTCAATGTAGGCCCCCTGAGCCCCCGGACTCTAGGTATAGATTTTATAGCGGAGGGGCCCCCCCTCCTCCTTATACAGATGTTATAAATGCAAATATAACGGATGATAAATCAAAGGTAGTACAAAACGGTCAGATTAGGAATAGAAACGGACACGAAGTGGACGCAGAATCAATACATCCTTTACTGGGGGATAAAAATTCAGGGGGGTCGGGTAAATTAGTTGAAGAATCGAGGCCCTCCGTGCCCCCCAAGCCCCTGACTAATCCCCCTAGTACTAATAAACCTGATTTTGTAAATAATGTCAATAAGACTTTGGGGGTAGAATCGTCTAAAGATGACACGACATCGCGGTCTGGTGTCAAGCAAAATGTGTCATCAGTCAGACCGGTGACACGCGTAGCATCCGCCGGTAACGCGACACCGCTGAAAACAAACAAAATGACACAGAACGTGTCATCACGACCGGTAGGCAAGCAACCGGCAAGTGCGGTAAGACCGGTAGTGAGATCTCCGACGAGGCAAGGGGGTGGGGGGGTGAAGGCGGGGATGGGGAGGGGAGGGCCTGTAGGGGGGGTACAGTCAGCCCCGGTGGTTAGGCCTACGCTGGCATCAAAAGCGAGAGCGGCGCGACATGGGGGGGAGTCACAGTGCTGATGATGTCATAGAGGGGATGATGTCATAGGTGAAATAGTGTTGTAAATAAAGTCATGACATAAATAGTGTCATAGATAAAATGATGTCATAGGTGAAATGATGTCAGATAAAATACTGTCATATATGAAATAATGCCATAAATAAAGTTGCAACGTAGGTGAAATTATGTCATTATTGAAATGATGTCATAGGTGAAATAATGTCATAAGGAAACATTATGTCCATATGTCACACTTTATTTTAGCTTATGATTCTATTTAGATTTTAATAAGAGTTGAATTATAAAGTTTAAATAATGTTTCGATAGTGTCTGTAGATAAGAATTATAAAATTCTTGATTGTAGTCACTTTAGTCATTTCTTTTTATTTTAATGATTATAAATAACTAATGAAACTTTTCAATATTTTTGCTCTAATTGTCTATTTTAGTAAGTATTAATTATGTGATTAGATGGATTGTTAATATCCATAATGTCAATATTCATAATAATTATAGTGTTTTACTATTATGAAATAGTTTTTTATGTAATATTTATTATAATCTATCATATAACTTAGTAGTCAACTTAATTTTTATATTTGATAAGTTATTTTCGTATTTTAATCATTACTAATTCGCTTTAATGATTTATTAATTATTTAATAGTCGTTAATTAGTAATTAGATATTAATGAAGTAGTCGTCTATATAGTCAGAGTAATCTAGTTAATAACTTTTATTTTTATTACTAGTTCAATAGTAATAATGTTAATATTTATAATAATAATAATAATAATTGCTTATTGGATTGTTAGTTTTGAATTATAAAAGAGTGACTTTAGACCAAAATCACGATGATTTAGAGTTAATTGTGTTATCGGAGTCAAAAATTACTTAATATTTGACTCCGGTATGATTCATTTATAAAAAAGTACTTTTAGTTTAAATGCTTTGAAAATGAATGTGAATTATTTTAAGTATATTGTTCAGAAGATGTGATTTAATGTTATTTTAATGTGAAATAAATTCTAATTATATATACATTTTTGCATGCATTATTTTGCTTTATCAGATAATTATTTTTTTTGTATCAATTTTAATCGCATATTTCTACATTTAAGTTTACTGCTGACCCTTCTCTTTCATTCTCATTTAATTCTATTTCGAATATTGAATGCAAAGAATGAATAATAAGAGCTTATATTAGCCTAGCATATAAAAATTGTTTTGTTGATTTTATTGTTATTATTTAATCAAATTAAAACTCATAATTAATCATTGTATTTAGTTTGTTGGATAAATATCAATTTAGAAAAACTTAAAGTTGTAAAGTTTAATAATATATTTTAATCATTTAATGTATAAGTATATTGCGTATAAAGTGTCAGTAAATGTTGATATTTTCAATTTATATTTTTTATTTCCTTTATGATAGATTGACGGTTTTCTGATTGTTTTTTTTTAAGTTGAAGCAAATAAGATTCATTACATTGAATTAGACTAAATTTAATAACAAATGTATTTAGAAACGTATGAATAGTTTAATCATTTATTTCAGTGTTTTTAAATTTCTATATTTCCTGACATTTTATGCATAATGAAATGAAATTATCAAAATATATTTTTAAATTTTACCTTTTAATTCTTTACATGTATTTCTACTAATTCTGCAATTTACTTATAAATGATTGTTTGTCGGTTAAATAAGGGTGTTCTTTTGTCATTTCTTACATCTCACTTGACAGTATTTATTTCTGCAATTTCATTTCAGATAAATATCAATCTTAAGTTTCTGGTTTCGATTATTGAAGACTCTTTACAAAATCTGACTATCTTTTTCACTTTTTTACTTCTTAATAGCGTGAAATATAAAAAATATAATCGATTGCAAGCTGATTATAATTGTAATTAATAAATCTGTAACTCAAATCAGTCACATTTAAAGTTAAAGGCATATTTTACAATTGCTGAAACTTTTAAAATTATCAAAATCAGCTTTCTTGTTTTTTTAATCGTTTTCTTTAGATTAAAAATGGATTGAGTCTTTGTATCTACTTGTCCAGTTTACCCTATTAACAATTATGTGCTCTGTGTTAAGAGCTTTATCTGCACATACAGTTCATAACTTGTCACTAATAGTCATTTGTGCTGATGTGACATAAGTAACCAGTAACCTCATATCATTAACTCTAAATATTATCTGCAATGATAATGATTAATCATTTCTATCTGCACTTAGTTGCATCATAATTATAATTATTTAATTTTTTACTTATTATATCTATATATATTTTTAGTAGTATTTTGCGTTGTTTATATTTGTTTTGTTTGATTTTATACATGAAGCCTCAACGCATAGTTATTGTATCGATATGATATTTTAAATTATACATTCATTCGTTTTAACTTTGCTTTTGAATTATTTATTTTGTTCGTTTAAAATGACACTTGAGAGTAGTAATTTATAATATAATTATGCAAAGTTATAATATACAATCGTTTTAAACAAAATAAAGGTGTCCCATTTAAGATAATAATTTTAAACATTTTCGATTTCAATAATACATTTAAAATCTATAGCATCGTTAAATATGATAGTTTTATATATCTACGTTTACTTGAATTTTTTCTTGAAATGTTAGCTGTTTATACGCTTGCAATATTTAGGCCTACTCGTTTTAATTTCTGCGATTTCTGTAAATATTATTGTGTCATATGTTATTGCGGACGTACAATTCGTGCCAATGGAATATCTTTCTGATTATATGTTCAATTGCGTTGTATTCTTTCATTAAAGAGCTTGTAGAATATATTATTATAAAGATTGTACAATTAAATCATACGGTTATCAAGATTGCTTGATTTGTGGTCATTTTGCTATCTCTGAGCATTAATATGCAGTAATGTTAACAAGGACTTGAGCCTAAAGCCCAAGGACTTGAGTCTCAAGGTCAAGGCCCAAGGAATTGATTTGCAAGGCCAAGGACTTGATCGTTGGTCCTTAAGGAATGGTCAAGGACTAACATCAGTGTTAATATATACCCTGACAAAATAGCCCCGAATACATTAATACGACAAAATGGCCTCGTCGACTCATTGAGTAACCCTAATCCTAACTAATTTTTAACTTAACTGTAAGCCTAGCACTAACCATACCTTGAAATCTAACCCTAACCCGAATCTTAACTTCAACCATACACCTTAGAATTAATAGTTAGCACCGATATGTCGGGCTGTGTTATTATCATGTCAACATCTATTTATATTTGTACTAGTATTTTGCATTCACGCACACAGTGCATTGTATATATTGCTTTTGTTTTTATTTAGTACACTTAATGCCTCGATTATATATTTAATAACAGTGGCGTAACCACACCCCGGCAATTACGGGGAATGCCCGGGTTGCATTTCATTCTGCCCGGGTTGCACAAATCTTGACATTAAGCATTATTTACCAAAATGAACGGCTTTTATAGCTGATTCAAAATAAATTTACGTTTTAAACAAATTAAGTTAAGCAGTACGCCTATTTTAATTTTCTTATCAACTATTAAAAATTTAAGTTTGAGGCAAAGTTGATAAAGATAAAGACAGACGGTGAACAATTAATTATATAATTAATTCATAATTCATAATTCTTAAGTAACGTATTTATTGATCAGTATATACTTTAACACGTGTATATTAGTTACAGATTTAGTCGCTACGCGTCGAGTGGCGCTGTTTTTATAGCGAGTAGAAATAAAACTAAAAATATACTAGTTACAGATTTGCTAACCCAGAAAAGCGATCTTGACTAATTTTTGAAAGTCAACACGTTATAATGTTATAATGTTCAACTTACAAAATATCTTTCAGCGCTTGCCACTAAAACCGGGCAAGTCAGCAAAATTCGCAGAGCTATGGAAAATTGTGGAAAAAAAATCGTCAAAAATTTGCAATGAAATTATTACAAAATATCAAAAGCACTTGATGAGTTTTCACTTTCCATTCTAGTAGAAGTTGTTATATTTCTTCATGCTTTGACAGATCATTCGCGGTAATTACATGTTTGTAAATTGTATATTTGGTCTCCCGCGAAGCCCCTAAAACCGCGAGGCTTTAGGCAAATGCCTTGGTCGCCCGCGCCACTGGCGGCGCCCCTAAGGCCTTGGCGCCCTGGATCTACTGCTCCACTTCGCTCAGTGGCGCTACACCGCAGCTTGGGCAGCTTCCCGGGTTGCATTTTGACTCTAGTTACGCCACTGTTTAAAAATAATCAATATTATTCTTAATTATATCAATATTGTTCTCATGTCAGAATCTGACACGTTGCGTATGACGTCATCAGTTTGTGTGTACATGGATCAGCTGAGAGGTCGCCATTATTAAATGGCTTCAATTATTAAATAGTTTTATTTCTTTTTATTTTATTTTCCTAATCATTAGACTAGGGACATTCGTTATTTAGAAGATATTTCTACTTCCGGTAACGAATCGAATGAAAACCATTATTTAAATGTATTGAACAGGAGTCTTGTAGAGATTTTTACGGATGAAAATTATCTAGTTTAGCATTTTTCTTGAAAAGGGATTTGAAAATATAATATAGAAAACCCAAATGAAATTAAATCTCGATATATATCGTTTAATTAACGGTTTATCGTAACAATCAAGGGATGAGCAAGAATCCATTAAATAATTCACCCCGCCAATCACAAAACATATTTAATAAGTTTTCTTGTACTTTTATTTTTGCATTTTTCTATTCTATATATTTTTTAAATACGATTGAATTTACCCTCTACCCTTCGATTCAATACCCAAAACATTTTTCATTCGTATAAACTTAATATAACTTCGCAAAACTTAAAACATTCCAGAGCTTCTCATGTTCTAGTTTATTTAGTTTCCCACTTATGATTTGAACCCAAGACGTGTGACGTCATGTGGTGGAAGCTGGTGCTGTTGACGTTGTATCTCACAATTCTTTTCGTCCTTTCTCGCATCCTTGAGGCTGTCACTTACTATGAGGGCGGCTACTTGTCCTCCCGTTTACTGGACCCCGTGTCACTGAGTGTCCGTAAACTCAAAGCGATACTTGATCAGCGGGGTGTGGGGTACACAGGGGTGCTGGAACGTAAAGAACTTAAAGAACTTGTCAAGTCATCCGGTCGGTTAATTTGTTTTGAGTCAAGTTGTTTTTGCATTTTGAAAAATTACGTTTTTGTAGAGAGTATAGCGGTAATTTAGCCATTGATCTATAACACTACATCTAACGACATTTGGTCTATGATCTTAATGTTATGGCTAGGGTTATGAATTATGGTTACCAAAAAATGCACTGGCACATCTGCTAAGTATTATGCCAGTTAGAGTTATGATTAGTTAGGGTTATCATTGACCAAATGTTGATATATTTAGTATCGTTATGTCTGTAATAAAAATAATACGTTATATAATAAAAAATATATTATCAAGTGATAATAAGAAGGTATTATTATTATCACTGTGAATGCGATATTAATATCATATATATAATATAAATATATTTTATTATTTAATTGAATATTCCCTACACAAGGTGATGTCAGTAATGGAGAGATGGAAGCCACAGCCATGTCACTCACTGATGACACGAATGTGACGGATGAAGAGCTGAGCACTTGTACCAACTTTACGTGCGGCACTCATTTCTACGAGGAGGTGGAGGATACCAAGGACAGTGTCTGGGTGGTGCAGGTCCAGTGTGACAAACATCGTCTGCTGATGCCTCGGTCAGACTGGAAGTCCTTCGTTAAGAAAGTCTCGCGGTTTGGTGTAAGGACTGGAATCTTTGACTGCTCTCTCGATCAAAGGTAATGGGAACGGATTAGTGTTAGGTTTTTTTAGAAAGTTAAATTGTAATGTTAAGCCTTTATTTTACAAAAAAATTAATGTTAAGCGTTTATTTTACATTTGAGTACAACTAAAGTGCATCATTGATTTACTGCATTTTGTTAAATCTAATGTATCCATCTATCATCTTGTATCTTTCTGAGACTATTGCTTATATAGATAGCTAAGAATTTCATTAACTTCATTCATTCATTCAATTGTAACCCCAACCCTAACCTTAAGAATTAGTTATCTATGCCGATTTATCGGGACTACTTTAATGCATCACGATATATCATCACTTGCTGCACTTTTAGCAAAACGCTAAGTTACACAGATCTAAAATTAGTAGCTTCTACTTTTATTGAAAGTTATCTATATTACATTTTGTCCCTACTTGCCAGTTTATGTGACAAGAAGAAATGGTACGGAGCCCAGTTAGTGCTTGCCATGCCAGTGGGCTACCAAGCCAAGGACCACGTCATTCTCAAGAGCTACAAGGGCTCCTCAAAGCCTCATAAAGTACTCAACTGGGTCAACCGGAACCTCGCTTCACGCATTACCGAAATTCAGAATCATAAGGAACTTCAACAAAACTGGCTTCAATTTGACGGGCGACCGAAAAATGAAAAAATTCGCGTTATTCTCTTTTCCCGGTTGTCTCTCCCTCCGATGTTTTTTTCCGTACTTAGCGTTAAATTTAGCGGGAGAGTAAAATTTGGAACAGTCAGCGCTTCGGATAAAGAGATGCTTGATCAGCTCAACGTCACTAGAATTCCAACGTACGCTGTTTTAACCCCTGAAAAGAACCACACGTTTGGGTCGGGCTCTGGGGAGTACTTGACATATGACTCGATGGCGTTGCTTCTTAGAACTCTTCATCCGGAAGTGAACGACATGTTTCTTCTCAGCCTTATTGTCGTCAATGTCGCGTGTTGTCTCGAGTTTTTCGTAGCGTGCGGGAATGTTTTGAAGCGTTTCGGACGGACTCTCTGGGACGTGGTTAAGTGGAACTTTCTGTTGATTCTTCTCTGGTTACCGGTGCTTGGACTTTTTCAGCTTCCATACATGGACCATGTTTTTGGTCACATACTCTCAACGCTGCGTCGTGTCAGTCTTACAACTCTTGTAAGTTGTATACGAGCTGACTGGCTTTGGTATTCGTCGGTCGGTTGGCTTTTTCTCATCGCAACGTTCCTTACTTTCGCAGTTTTTGTCAGCTTGTTACATTATCGTTATAGAAGTGCTTTGAATCAGTCAGACGATGGAGGTTCACTGCTGGGGTTCTGGAGCTTCCAATGGGAGTCATACATGAGTAGCCTCTTGCAGCCGTCTTTGACCTCGGCACGGATGGGTCACGGTGGGTATGGCATGGATATGGAACTGTTCATCGAGCGTCTGGCTGTGCCAAATCTCTGGCTGCGTCCTATGATATCATCTCAGTACGTTCACGGGCTGCCAGTCTGGAAGTACAATGGACCGTGCGTGGAGTCAGACGTAGGAAGTGATTCTGAAGTGATCCCCGGAGCGACTCGAGGGGTGGAGTCTGAGGGTGAGGAGGGAGGGGAGAGTGGCGCAGTGGGTCAACGGCCCCTGATGTTTATTTGTGAGAAATGTCGCGCATTACAGAGCAGCGCTAAGAAATCTGATCAAGAATTAGAACGAGAGAGGATTGAGTCAGAGTCTGCGTGCGCTAAGTTCTTAATGGACGGGGATTATAAATGTATGTGCGGGGAGCAGGGGGGAGGGGGAGGGGGGGTGGACCATGGAGGGGGAGGGCATGAGGGAGGGGGTGGGAGGCATCAACGGTCTCCACGGCGACACAGCCCTAGAGTGAGATCAACTGAGGGAGGAAGGGAGGGAGAGGGAGAGGCAAGTCAGTCTATGCCCCCTGGGATGATAGCTACGATGGATTGCTCAATATGCCTGGAGAGCTACAAGTACTCAGTGGTGCTGTGTGGACTGCCATGTGGGCATTCATTTCATCAGCAGTGCATTATGGGCTGGCTTAACAGAGACAATCATTGTTGTCCTATATGTAGATGGCCAGCGTATAAAGCTAAACCTTGTAATATGCATCAGCATGTGGAATAGGCATGCGCGCATGCATCGCATAGTTTGCATAATATGCGCTTGTTTAACTTGCCGCGTTTAAAGTTAAAGTATAATTTTCAGGATTTAATGACATTCAACTGCATGAAATAAATCTTATTCATAATATCTTATGCATTCATTAAACAAAATCTAGTGTTTTTCAATAGTGACTTAATAAATGTTAATTTATTTTTATATTTGCAATCTTTATTTAGTAATTGATTCAACACTAAACTTTAACTGACATACAATGTTTTGTTAAACTTTCTGGTTTTTAAACTTATATACTCTTTTGTTTTCGGCAATTATTTTAATAAATAGAAAAGTTTTCTCTTTATCTCTGAATTTAGAAGAATAATTCAATCATGAAACAATACCATTATGGTTTGATTAGATATTTGCAAACGTATTAAGAGAATTATTATACAATACAATGTGCGGTATACTTATATAACTAGAAACCGTTGCTTTTTTGTGGTGTGCAGTGTTCGTTATAAATGCAATTAAATTTCATTTTATATTTATTTATCATTAATTTCTTCCAATAAGAAATTTATTTCTTTGTCGAATAATTTTGCAATTTATGAATTATCGAAACCGTAATAAATACACATTTGGTAATTAATATATATAAATGATTAAGGTATATTTTAATTAATTGTTAAATTTTAATATTTTATTTTTATATTAAACATTTTGTTCAGAGAAGTATAAGTTTGAAATCTTAAAACGTCACTAAAATTTAAATAATATTCTTAACTTTATATTACTTATTTAGATGTAGGTTATTAAAGTAATTATTTAGGTTTATACTTTTATAAATTTGATTTTATTGATGAAATTTTGTTGGTAAAAATATGACTAAAACTCTTTTTCGAAGCGCACGTTTTTATATAGGCAAATCTCGAGTACTTATACCGTTTGTGGCAATTCGTGCAATAAGTTCATAGTAAACGTGGCAATAGAAAAAATGTGTACTGCGATTTATTAATACTGTAGTTATTATTATAATACAAAATTATCCAAATGAAACCTTATATTCATTTGCTTCCATATTATATGTAGATGTAGAATTTTATTTATCGATGCTATCTAATCTTTGCTTTATGCTTAAGCTAAAATCAATTGTAATTATTTGCGAATCAAGTTATTTATAAAAATCACGGAATAGAATTATATATTTTCTAAATAATTGCATTTTGTTATTTATTTTAATAATTGTTATGAGAATGACTGAAACAATAGCTGACATAGTCATCAACCGAAATTCTTTATATTGAAGAAAGTTTTTGTACACATTTTTGTATATTATCAATTTTAAAATAATACAACTGTTCTATTGCTTTTAAGAATTACCCCCCTCGCTTCTCCTACTCTTCCATATGAATCTTTCATATTTAATCACTATATTTAATATAATATTAAATTGCTCTTTCAATCTCAACTGAGAGTGATAATTAAAATAATTTATGACTATTATAGTACATTGTACACAATACTGTTTATTGTAGTCATTTTTAAAACATTATTTATTATTTGAGACCTCTCGTATTGCTTGCGCTTGTTTAGAAATTTTAAGCAGAAATCATAAAGTATATTGAAACTTAAATCTTTTTTCACACGATTGTGAGAATGAAATATCTTACATGAGCTATAATGACATAATTATTATTATAATAACTCTTGTTATACATTTTAAAGTTTTTTATTTAATAATCATCTGTCGACTGACAGCTTGAAGGCGATTAAAATTTATACACGAGTTGAAATCTCACTATTTCATACATAACTGCAAGCTGAGTATTTTTTTAATGACTTCTGCCCCACCCCTCATCCTCCCTACCCCATCTAGTTTACTTTTAATTCTACCCAGACTCTAACAAATCTAAAATATATAGCGTAGAATAATTGGAGTTTGAAAAATGTTAAACACTACTAGTGTTCAGGTTTGTGAAAGCTGTGTATTTTCAAATCTCTCACACATTGCATCGATTTGTGGAGCAATTGTAATTATAGATCGACTTGGCGACAGCGTGTTACTGTGACACTTGAATAGTTTCTTAGATATCTGTTTACCAGCATGAAAAGGTGTCCCAAAATAATATACTATCCTATCATTTCTTGTTGTTGAGAAAATGATATTGATAGCATGATATCACATATTAGAATTCTTTATTTTTTTTCTTTATTTCTTATTTCTTTATTTACCTTCTAACAGGCATCAGGCACTAGAAACGAGGGAATCAAGACATTAACAACCCTCTCCAAACTGTTATTTTCTATGTTCAAAATGTTCACAAAAATCATTAAAAATTATATCGAAATGATTAATCTAGTAAGTTAATTAATTGGCTTTCTTTTTAAAACGACTATTAAGACAATCAAACTTTTTATACTTAGATTAAGTTAAGCAAAATTTGCATTTCGAACAAAAAAATACAAGTCAATTGTTATAAAATGCCCGTCCCCTCCCTCTACGATTTTATTTTGTAAACCCGCCCGGGCTCTCGTCCTACTAATTGATCGCACGTATGTAAGTTACTCCCCCACCCTACCTTCAATCATCTACCTGTCGGCGACCGTTAAAATTCAAGAGAGAGCCCCGGGACTTTAAAAATAACATTTCTATTTTTATCTCGAGTTTTTGTGGGCTTTTGTCAATTAAAGCTAAGCGGATATTTTCAAAGACTTAATTGTCTATATCTCCATGGGAGAATGATACCCCTTACCCCCATGCGCACATTCCACCACGTCTCTCTCTCCCTCTCTTTCTTTCTCTCTCTCTTTCTCTCTCGCTCTCTCCCTCTTCAAAAAAGAGATCACTATACAGCACGGTACAAGGCTACCGTATAAAACGCTCGCTCGTTTCTTTCAATAAAAGCATTTCTACCTCAAAGCGCGGCAACGCGGACCAATCAAGAAAACAGATAATCATCGACGCGCATGCACCGTGGGCAGCCATCTTGTCGCGCACCGGAAGTAGTGAATACAGCCTGAGTCACAGCGAGTGAATATTTACCTGTGATGATGAGCAATGATCACTGAATATAAGCATATCACTAAGGTTTATGTTGTGGTGAATGAATAAGAGACTTCGCTTTTCGTATTATGGATATTTTTATCAACAATCAATAAGAAAGATATCTATGTAAATCAATAAGTAAATCGATTTATCGAAAACTACGGATATCTAGTAGTTCGTAGTATTGGGTAAGAATGTAATGTTTATTTTAAAATAAGAAACAATAATTTTATAAGAAATTTATAGAATTTTCTGTTTCACTTGATTATGGACGTTTTCCAGATCGTGAAATCGGGAAACTATTCGACTATTTTATCCTAATATTTCCTTTAATTATCCCATTATTATAGTATATGATAGTTTTATTCGAATTGTCCTTTAAATCAGTTCTTACAAAATAATTAGAACCACTGTGACACAAAATGTGTCAGGAATTTCATTGTTAACATCATTGCCGCCAATTTATCGAAATTATCGCCAATAATATCCTAACCAAATAATATTCAGAATTAATCTGAATAACATTTGATATTGTTTGAAAACTTTTAATGTTTGAGAAAAAACCTGATTTAACTGAAAAGAAATCCCGTTTTATTTTAGAAAGAACAAAAGTTGCTTATTTTTCAAAAGTTGCTTAGATTTTAAGTTCCTTATAAAGTGATTTTTTTTGGAATACATCATGAATATATTTTACGCGTTCGATGATTATCTAATGATCAACTAAAGTCTGGTTGCTATCATAATATCAATAAAATTAAAGTAAAGTCACAAGCAGATAGCCTAATCAAATAAAGTTTGAGTAAAAACAATATATACATTCGTATATTGTTTAAATAAGATTTTGAGATAAGTCGTAATATAATTCTTCGTGTCACGATCTTCTTTATTCCTTTTATGAATATCAACATTTTTGAACCAGGAAGATTTTTTAGAATTAGAGCATCGATACTTAATGATATCTAATAACAAAGATTTATTAACGAATTGATATACTGTATTTAGATGAAAAATACTAAAGAATTTATTCAAATTAAGCTTGATATTAGACTTAGTCATTTTTTCTTTAGCATTATTTTAAATGTAAAAGTATAAAGTGAATCTTAAATAGGTAAATATGATGAATTATAATTTTGGCAAACACTGATCATATAGGACAGACAGACGTAGAGAGTTTGGAATGTTAAGATATATATTCTCGTACTGGTTTCAGATTTTTTACAATGAAATTACTTTCAGAGAGTGGCTGATTAATTAACAAATAATTGTTATTGCCCCGATGGCATTTGTTAGCTAATTATATTATTTGCTTGTTATAGCAACTGACAATAAACTACTACCGTTACTTTCTATTATAGAAATATTCAGTTTGAGTTTTTCTGATCGTAGTTAGAGAGCCTTTTTGAATTCTAATATTGTAATGTTATTATCTGAGAGTAAATAAGTAAATAAAATATAAGAGGTATGCAACTCTAGTTGCAAAATATTACAACTTAAAGTATCTTATTTAATAAAAATATTACAATATCGTAAAGAAAACATGTAATATTTCAGATTCTTTTGCACTGCTTTAAAAGTCTATTTCTGGTTAAATCATGAAACGCTCCGTTAGTGTAGATAACCTCGATGAAACAAATCACGACTTTCAAAACCAAATCCAAAATAAAGGTTCGCTATATATTCATCAATCTACAGACCAATATCGTATAAATTCTCCATCAAGAAACGTTACTTCACGAAAGTTAGATCATCGACATCATCGAAGTCATCATCATTCAGATATTTCACCAGGATATATACCAATTGAGACAGCAAACGATAATTCACCAGTTTACTATACTATGTCAAAAACATTGCAATCTTTAAATAATCTAAAGTCAATCGACGAGAAAAAACAAGAAGAAAGAGAAAATATTACAGGATCAGCATCTTATGTTAATACCAAGCGAAAATGTCCTAATTTTGAAACATCTTTTTTAAAAGCGACTGAAGCTTATAAATATGATACTAACGTGCCATTTAATAATGAAATCACGTCTATTATGACAAGGGTAAATAATGGTATCTTATCAAAGTCGATTAATTTCAGTGAAAATCAAATCAATGGTGAAAAAAAGACAGAGCTAGAAAGAGATTTTCAAGTTGCAAAAATGGATTCAATACATGAAAAGGTATAATGTGAATATTTTTGATTAAACTAATAACTAATTAAATTAACTCCTAGATTAAAATATATTATAGGAATACATAATATTAATATGGTAATTTTAAATTACGATGTGAACATTTGAGATGGACACTTGAATTAATTAATTGCTTATAAATTTATTTTGTGTGTATTATTTAATTGCCTAGATGCTGTAAACATGATACCTTAAGCTTATTATAAATAAAGCAGATAAGTCCATTATAATTGCGTTAAGCTTGAGAGAAGCTTAGGTATGCAGCAAATCATATAATTAAAGTCTGAACTGCATAAAACCAAATCATAAAAACAGTACTTGTATAGAAAATAGCATTTCTATGAGACTATGACTGTAATCATGAGATGCTAACCTTAATGTTTGTGACCTGTAATTATTTTCATTCAAATTATTTTATAAGCCCAATGTATAAATAGTTTGTCACTATGTTTCAAGTTACTTCATGCTATAATACCACATTATCACTACTTATTACTTGCTAGTGCAAAAATTATGAAGATTCTTACTTTAAGGCTCGTTTAAAGTTGCTTTGTATACGATTACTAATGTAAAAATGTTTTCAAGATTATTATTATCGTGACAAGCATTGTCATTTTATATGCAAGTGCTGTTTTTATGACAAAGCTTTCGAATGATCATAAAACTTAACTATTAATTATTGAAATTAATGTTTATACAACGCTATAAAGCAATAAATCATAATAATGGACATTTTAATCAAACAAACGACGACATAATTTGATTTAATTATGTTGATAACGTTGCAATAAATTATATTTGGTGCGAGCAATATTTAAATGTTCACGAATAATTATACTATATGAATACTTTACCTGTAAATGAGAATATAAATAACGGTGTCCGCTTGCTATCCAACAAATTGACTGCAGAATGTTTCTGAAATGTTTCGTCTTTCTCTTAATTATAGAGAGTGAATTGTTCATGTTGCGTAATCCACAAGGCCCCCGACTGTTGCGGGGGGCTAGTACATACGATTCCAGGTCAAAATGTCCACGGACAAAATGGACATGGCCATTTTATCCTAGGACAAAATGGCTATAAAAGAGAACAAACTGGACATCATAGTATAGTAAGAAAAAATATTGTTTATTATTGTAAGAGTAAAAAATGTTCGACTTAAACGTTGTAATTGTAAATGTTAATATAATTTAAATGTTATAAGTAAATGTTAGTAAAAAATAAGTAAAAGTATAAGTAAATGTTAAATATATTTTATGTAATAAATGTAATTTTACGATATTGCTTGTGGAGATTTTGCTTGTGAGCAGATTTTGCTTGAATAGACTAGTACACATACAATAACGAACTGTTTTTTTATTGATGTCCATTTTGTCCTCTTTTATAGCCATTTTGTCCGTGTCCATTTTGTCCTAGGGTAAAATGGCCATAGCCATTTTGTCCGTTTCCATTTTGTCCGTTTACCAGTACATAGGCACGCAGTCAATTTTTTACTACTATTTTTAGATCTTTTATGTGTAGATGAGTAGATATTCATAGATGTGTAGAGATATTCATATAATAAGCGAATAAAACTGCGATTTTATTGTTAAACAGGATCGTCATTTAAATTTGTTTCAAAATTATTGGACGTCTCTGATGCTGCACGCAATTAATTTTTCGTTTGCCATTGAAGGAGCCAACCACCCGCCCAAGATCCCCCGCCCCCCAAAAAACCTTGCTACGCCAGTAATTATATATTTGAGAATAATTTGTGGACACACAACAAAGAAAACTTTCTTTATACGTTCTTTCATTAAAATTGTAATCGTCAAGTTTGATCACTGATGAAAAATGAGCTTGTAACCGCAGGCTAATCGAAGATTTATTGAAATTCAAATAAAGAGCTCGTACAATAGCAATTTTGCAACTGGCTAGAGGGGTCGATCACATATCAAACTTTACAGAAACAGTGGTTTAAAAACAGGTGTCAGATAATTATTTAAAGTATCAAATATTGTTTTCTATTCCGACATGCTTGAAAATCGGCCTATGTAGATTTTAGACCGACAATAATTTTTTATTAACAGTACTAATTACTAATAATATTGACAATATTTACATAATAGTAATACTAATTACTTTTCAAGACGTTACATACGTATACAGAGCAACTTTATAAAACACTTTAAAAAGAAATCTTTAATCAATTTGTAGTTAATTTACGGCAATAGGTAATTTTATTGAATATCACTGCTTCTATTAATTTATTGTTAAACTCTATACGTGTACAATAAATATATCACTGACATTGTGTCCATTTAGAATGTCCATGATAGTTGCCTTTCTTGCAATGACCATTTAAAATCTGCTAACTCAAAAGAAGCAATCAAGAAAGTGTCACAAACTCTTGCAATAAATTACTATAGACCGAGTTAAAGAATACTCTAGTCCATTAAATCTCTATATTATACTGTACAGTATTTGTATTACTTTGGTCAAATATTTCTCAGCTTAAATGTACTATAGGGGCCTATAACGTTAAGGCTTTGCGGTTAACCTTATGACCTTATTGTGTGATAGTTTTGTATGCACTGTGCAGTGGTACAACAAATTCATATCTCTGAAATGGCTCTAGATGTTTCGCCATGCAAATTAATGATACTTTTTAACAATCTTATTTGTTAATCATATACTTGTTATTGTAATTTATTTAAAAGCAAATCAGACTAAAATTATTAGCACGGCTATATAAAAATTTAATGATAAAATAATTTTCATGATGGATCATAGGACTACACTGTAAGTTATACTTACTTTTGTGACACCATTTTTATGCACCCGTATCGATTTCGATCGCGATAAGCATCGACTGAGTTAGCGATTATAAATCTCATGGTATTGTATTCAAAACGTTTGAGTTTTTTCTAGAGATACATTTTTAAATAACACCTTTTTATTTAAAGTGAAAATGAATATAAATACAGATAATCGTAATAATGTTTATCTGTAAGTGTGTCAGTTTCTATACTAATATCTAGAGAAATCTATAAACGTGCACTAAATTCTATAAAGAGAAAACCTTGAATAAAAAGACTGCCATCTAGAGAACAGACGTTAAATCTTTACTATTAGATAAACATCAATAAATAAACTATAATTATATTTATTGTTTTATCTAATTAGGCGAGTGTCTTACGAAACGAAATAAGAACCAACCACCCAATCTACATGCGCGGGTTTGAATCCTGTGTGCAACTGACAGCCCCACAATTTATCTCACCCCTCCCCCCTCAAACACCCACCCCTCACAACTGTCCCCACAACAACTCCAACACGCATCTCAATGACTTCTGCAGTCTCACAGATCTCGGCTATGAATCCCTCGATCACATATCACATGTTTCACACCCGACATGTGATTTAATGGTACAAACAACACGTGATATTACTTCATCACGTGGGGTATCCGGATCGGTTGATATTCATGGATTGGGTAATTTACATGGATCGTGTGATTTAGCAGGATTTCGTGATTTTTCTAAATCGCATGAAATTTTAAAATCACATGATTATTATCCAGTGTGTGATATTCCATCACGGATGTATTCGAGTATGTCACGTGACGCTGCGCAGTTTGATGCAAGCGACAGTGGACTAGTAAGCGCTAGATCTAGTCTAGGTGGTAGTGATTATAATACTTTATCTAACAGAAGTACTGTGCAGAAATCTGTGACTCAATCACATATAGATCAACGCAAATTGTATAATAATTTCTCCAATAGTGGTTTGCAAAATGAGACTTTATCATCGCGTCAACGCAACAGATCAATGACTTCAAGTTTGCCACATCAAGCTCAACAAACGAGGACTTTGGATAAAAATTTAGATAAAAATCAGCGCAAGTCGACAGATAACACCAACTGCACATCCCCGCATCGTATGAGCATCAAATCTGCATTTGATTCTAATAATTCATTCAACTCTGCAAATCAGTCCCAAAAACTTGGCAGTAACGGACTAACTTCTTCTCATAGAAACTTGGAGAAATCATTTTCATTGCAGGACAACAGACGTTACAGAAGTGTCGCACAGTCGCTTTGTGGCGATGGACTTCGAGATATCAGTCAACTTCTGAGGGAAAAAGACGCAGACATGAAACTTCTTCGTGAGACGATGACGAAAAATGAGAACGCTATTTTGCAGGTGCTGGAAGACAAGAAGCGTTTCTGGGAGACTGAGACTCTCAATCGGAAAAGAGAATGGCGTAAAGAGTTGGAGGTACAGCATCAGAGAGCGGCGCAGAAAGAAGTTTTGTTACAATTCAGTATTGTTAAACTTCAAGAGGAAAATAAAGAACTAAAAGTTAAATCAGATTTGTTAAATATTGAGAATCATAAGTTGAAAGAGAATGGTGTTCGTTTGGAATCTGAACTGGACGAAACAAAGAAACAAGTTCAAATGCTGATGAGTGAAACGAGTAAAACGCAGAATGAAATTGTTGCGCTTATTTCTAATCTTTCAAATTTTAAACTAAGTGAAGTTGTTTTGCCGCAAAATGGTACGTTAGGTCGACATGTGGTATGTGATACTGCTGAAAAAAAGTTGCACACATCAGTCTTAACATCACTATGTAATACTCAGCGTGAAGCAAAAACTGTCAGTAATACAATGTCACATAAAACTTCTGATAATACTTTACAAAGAAATATTTATTTAGTGAAGACTGCTGGAGAGTCCTTAGAAGGTGAAAATGTAGAAGAATTAAAGCAACATCTGCTTAATCTCCATGATCAATTAGAAAAATGTAAGGAAGAACACAAACAAGAACAACAAAGATGGTTGACTGAAAAAGACAAAGTGATCAACTATCAAAAACACCTACAGCTGAACTACATGCAAATGTTGCATCGTAATAAAATGTTGGAAACTGAAGTTGAACATCTTACTGAAGAACTGATGTCTAAATGTACTCATCTGAAATTAGAATCTGCAAACAAACAACCTCAAGAATCTCTATGTTGATACTAAAGAAATATTCTAGGTATATTTTAAAAGGAAATGTAAGAATTAATGTTTACATGAAAACTTATAAAAATAAGTATAAAAATGACAAATTGTATTAAATATGTTTGATTCCACAGGTATCGTGGTTTTTGCTGTTTTAATTTTAAACATGAAAAGAAATTTTCTTCATTGTATATGACTATCAAATTGCTTTTATATTTGTTTTTAATTTAAACGCATGAAGCATTATAAAGGTATCCAAGAAGCTTATTATTTTTCATCTAGAATGATCGATTAATTATTACTTCTGCATTTATATTTTAATAATAAATATTAAAATAACTGTTATTATTATTGTTATTAGATTATAAAATGTTATCAATTCAATCATTTTAACTCTAGTTTAGAGATAAATTATCCCTTTTTAAATAGCTCTACTTATGTTTGATTTTATAATGTTCATTGCATATTAAATGATGTACGGAATGCCTAAGAGACGCTTCACAGAAAATATACTTAGTCTAATGCAGCACGTAAAGACTAATAATTATAATAAATTAATATTTACAATAATAATAATAGGGCTACATTAAATAAATTAGAAAAACAAAACCATTATTAAAACTTTTTCATCTTTCAATAATTGAATAGTTGCGTTTCAGATTACTGCTATGAATCCTATTTATTCCTTATTATATCCTAGGACAATTAATATTAAAACAAATCAATAAGTATGATGTTATTTTAAGTATGGGTAGCAAAATAATACTAGCAGACTATGTTACAAATATCTTATGCGTACCATGAAATAAATCAAACGGCATTATGTAATTTAATCCTGTCGTACTTAAAATTTAATTTATCCGAACGAACTGAATTAATTAATAATCTTTATATATGCAAACTGAGTGAAATTAATATCAATTGAACATCAGCTGTATACTAGCAATTCAAATGTTTATCTAAATTTGATAAGTTTTGAAATAAAAAATATAAACAACAGAAGGCAGTGTGCAATTGGGTATTTGTCTCCAGGATACACGAATAAATGTTTATAGGTGTTTAAATATTTGGATAATACTCATGATTTTATAATATTTTTAATTTTCAACATAGAACTGGAAGCGTGTAAACTAAAAAGCGGACAGCGTAAAGATTTCGGTTCAATTTAGGCCTAGATCTTCTATTATAGTTTAGGAAATAGCGGAGCCACTGATCTACGATGTTGCAAACTCTGCGCAATTTTGGTCTACTGCATCAAAACTTGTGTCTGACACAACTTGTGCTCTATTTGAGTTCAATGAAGAAAATTTAATTATCTTAGAAGTTAATATGACGTTAGGTGGAATGGTAATCCCTTCTCAATATGTCGATTAGCAATTGTCAAATGTAGTCAATTAAAAAAACTTATTACTTCATATTTAATATTTTGATTAACGAATTAAAGATATCGAAATTATTATCTTCGCATACCAATTGGAATACCTCGAAATTTAGACTGTAACTAAACAAAGGTCGTCGAGATTTAAACTGTGTCCCCCTCCCCCATTCGACCTCTTCCACCCGCAAAATTAGATAAAGTTGCGCCACTTTGAAATAAGATTTAGTCTGTGAAAAATGATTGCATTGATAAACTTGCTCTGACAGAACTCGCTTCAATTCAACTGCAATGCGAGTTACACTTGAACTGAAATGAATATGTCGCTTGTTTTAAAACGATTTCTTCAATCGATCGGACTGCTTCAATATTTCTATCTCGTATCATTGTCGATGAAAACAGGCAAGCTTATATCGGTTCATAATTTATATCATTAAGTTTTTTAATTAAAAAAAATAGTTTAAAATATAAATGATATGTGGTCATCATAATAGACATATTTAGTCAGGTTACAGCAATATCGTCTATAACTATATACATAATACATAAAACATAATGCATAATGCATAATTTAAGTTTTAATCGGTAAAACGTCTTCATCTCACGAGGGAGAAGCGAGGTGGTCAACTTAACAAAGAGATTTTGACTATCTTTTGTTCAATGAGATATAAGGACAAAGTTTAGAAAATGTAAATCATAAGTACAACGTACTTATACTTATACGAGTGTGGTTATATGTAAGATTGTAAAGGAAGAAAAAGGTGTGCGTTTAGATTAGCCTATGCCAAAAGTTATTTAATAGCGTTGTTTTACATCTTTGATCTCTTGATTGGGAGATCCTGCATTTATAAAACTTATAAAACTAAATCAGTATAAATGAAAAGCAAAATATACAGTACGACAAAAGGTTTAATTTATAATTTATAGTTTTAATAGTTATATTATAATGTTTTAATAGTCTTTATAGTTATAGTTAATTTATATAGTTTATTTATCTTAGAGCTTAACGTTGAGAACGTTATGTTATTCTGTAACAAAAATTACCTGTGATTTCGTAAATGTTGTATTATAGCCTACTTTCAATTAATAGGTGCTTAATGTAGCCAAATTAACAAAACTTGCAAAGCAGTACATTTAAAGTTTTTGTCTTTATTTTAATTCCAAATTGTATTTCATTGTAATTTAAAAGTAATTTTAAAAGAAGGCTTATGTTGTTTTCTGTTTAGAAGTATTAGAGTTTTGTCTGTGGGAGACGTTCAACACATCATGCTCTCGTGATGAGGTCGTGCTCATGAAGGAAGCCAGATATGGTCGAATGAGATTTGGAAGATGCATGAAAGAGAATCACGGTAGTGTGGGTTGCTCGGCAATTGTACTTCCGGTCCTCGATGATAAATGCTCGGGAAGATCTAATTGTCTACTTCCGGTGCCGGACACATCGTTGCATAACATTCATCCTTGTCCCAAAGAGCTAATGCCGTACTTGGAGGCGAGCTATGAGTGTATTCAAGGTGTGCGAGCAGTGTATGACAATAGTATAGAGAAGAGTTTAATTAGAAGGTTGAATAAAGAAATAAAAAATATGTGAATTAATATAATAGTTCAATTATTTCAATAGGTTAATGTTGAAATATGTGGATTATTAAATGGATGAATTCATTCATTCATTCATTTTGGCTTCAGGGGTATTAAAATATATATTATAATTATTTGTAACTTTTGCAGTCCAGGTTCTATGTATACAATAAACTCTATTTCTCAGTTAATTAAAAAAAAACTACATCCAGTTTCTCAGTCAGTGTCCGTATTTTCTAATCCCAGTCAAAGTTGGCAGTCAAGACGCTTGCTCACTATTCGGAGGCCAGCCCCTACAGCCCCACACTGGTCACGTGGCCAGTATAAGCGCCGCCCAGTCTGGCGTAGGCCTACGATCCTGTCCCTGGATGATCGAGGGCAGAGCCGGGCAGAGGATCAACCTCACGATGTACAGCTTCTCATCGACCAGGGTCCAGGCCGCTTGTCCCTGGACGATCGTCGTGAGGGAGAGGAACGAGACGGTGGAACTGGCCGCCTGTTCTAGTGGGTTGGGACGGAGGGATCGGCTGATTTATTCATCGCAAGATTACAAGATGAACTTTCATCTTAGGGTCAATAATGGGTACAGAACGGCAGTCACTGATGTTAGGATTCTAATTAAATATCAAGGTACAACTGAACACTTAGCTGATAAAAGTAGGAGTTTGTTTACGAGTCTGATTATTACTACATTTTGCACTTTTGTCTTTATAGAATCAGTTGAGAACAAATAAAATGTCTCTTAAATATTGAAACTAAATATTCCTTTTGCAGTATCGAGTCGAATTATTATGCTATAGTTTGCATTAAATGTATATACCACTTTAATATGTAATTTACAGCAAGTGTTAAGAACTGAGTTTTAAAGCTATTTTTGATTTGTAATAATAGTTTTACTTTTGTTTTTATCATTTTTATTGTTTTTACTGGAATTTAGAAAGTCGATTTACAATACATTACAATTTTGGACTACTTCTGTAAGTGTATTTTCACCAGATATTTGAGAATTGTTAATGCAAAGCGAAGTATGAGTAATTATATTGGAGAATTACCTATTAAAAAGGTGTCCTTTTAACCATAAATACGTCATTTTTTTCGCTATGACAGTTTACGGTTGTGCTGACATAGCTAGTCTACCGGCTTTGACACACGCGCATGTGTCACGTATCGGTGACAGAATTGTCATAAAATGTATGTCAAGCGAACAGACATATGAACTGACATGCGTTAGTGACAAGTGGATTGGAACAGTTCATAGTTGCTCTGATGGTAATATTTATTAATGTTAGAGTAGGAAGTGCTATGGTTAGAGTTAAGATTTGAGTTAGTTAGAGTTATGGTGATTAAATGAATTTTGTGGCCGTTTTCTTGGGGTACCAGTTTGCTTGAATATTGAATTTTATATCAGAGACAGAGTTCAGAGGTTTGAATCCTGGTGGATCTAAAATTTGATAATGTTTTTTGATGATGACGTTGATAATTTAATTTAAATCAGACGCATCGATGTAATATTACAATATAGGCTTGCAGTCAAATAATTATAGTATCAAGCACAGGCAACATATTATAAACTAATTAATAAAGAATCAACAGGATCAACCTATTATTCTAAATTTACTTAAGGCTTTACACGAATTGGCTCAAATCTAGTAAACTATGCTCCTTATAGGCTTTAACTGGCAAAAGTTTTTTACAAATTTTAACAAAAAGTGTAATTTTTAATTTCTTTGTTGATGATAAAATATTGTATATTCTGGATATATAGTATATACCCGTATGAATTTCAAATATTAGGTGCACCTGATTTTTATTATTTACAGAGAAGAATTTAGTTGTTACAAAGGAATCGCTTGATGAGGATAAAATTATTTCAGTTCCATATGGTGCGTACAAATGT
Organism: Oconnorella tubifera; assembly: GCA_034700105.1. Classification (NCBI taxonomy): domain Eukaryota; kingdom Metazoa; phylum Annelida; class Clitellata; order Enchytraeida; family Enchytraeidae; genus Oconnorella; species Oconnorella tubifera. Next base: position 34,616 of record JAQIXG010000159.1, read on the forward strand.
ATTAAAAATATTTTCCATAATTTTTTTGTGCAAAGTTCCCTCCATCTTTCTAAGCTGAGGGCTCTACGGGCCCATTTAACAAAATTATCCTCAAAAATGTTAGATTGTATCTATTTTATGAATTTTAATAAAGAGATATTCGTATCTATTGATTAATTATTTATCTTTATTTTGTGTATTTATACAAAATATATCAACAGTTTTATATCCAGCATTATAATTGCATTGTAATAAAATGTACAGAAATTTACTTTATCTTCAGAGAAGTAGGCCTAACTACTCTTTTTTTTTTTATAAAGAAAAGCAACACCCTTTTATTTGGTTAAATTTGAGTATAACAGCAAACAACACTACATAATATACAAGTGGTATTTTCCTGGTTTGGGTTATAAAATTATAAAATAAAATAAAGAAGCTTTGAATAAAAATGTGAAACTAGAGAGCGACCTTTAAATCCAAATGGGCCATTTGAGGGAGAGGGGCAGGGGAGCATTCCCCCTTGATTAAAATGCCTCCCCCCCCCCAAGTTAAGGCAAATCATGTTGTAAAAATGTATTCACGAATGTGTAAAATGAATGAATTAGTAAAACCCCACCCCCTTCGTATACTCAGCCCCCCTGCTTTCTAAACTTTATGGCATCACTGTTGCATGATATAAAAGCAATGATAATTATGATGATGACGATGATGATGACGATGATGATATGATTGCAGGTTTAATGGGATTGATTGCTATCGTCAGTAGCGGAGTTGTCATCGGTTTACTGTTGGGATCTCTCTTTCTATTTTTTGCTGTTTTCTGCTACAAAAAGTAGGCCCTACAGTATTACTATCTACTCATATTATAATTTAAAGAGTTTATATATGTCTGTCCGTAACCGTCTACTTCATCTAAATTACTTCATGAAAGCGGATTCCTTAGAATCTAAATAATATTATCTTATTTGCTGATATTCTTGTTTGTAAACTTTATTAACAATATGTTAAAATTTGTTAAAATTTGTTCCCGGCAATTTTATAAATTCCAATATATCATCAACAGTAAATATCGATATCATTTAGACTAGTAATACATTAAGAATTAAGCTTTTTTCCTAATTCTAACCCTAATCTTATTTAATTCCTTTTAATCTAGCCTTAAGCAACACACCAGCACACGACTCATTCATGCTTGGTATATGATTAGACAACGCACGTTTATTCTGTCTCAGAGATTATTATATAAATCGATTGATAGTTGTACTGTGTCTATCAATCAAAGATTGTTGATTGAAACAAACGAATGATCGAATAATCGATGCGAAGGATGCGTTTGATGCGGCGATTCCCTGGCTATTGTATGCGTTGCGTATACGAGGACTGCAAGCGAGAAAATGTATTCATAAATAAAATGAAAAGAATCAGAAGAACTAAAGAGGCATAACATGTAAATAAACAGAATCAGCTCTAGAGATAGATTATAGTATAGTTAGATAGTATAATGATACAAAAAGAATAAATAATACTAGTTCTACAAAAGTGTATGCCCAATGTGTCTAACTAGTAAAAATAATAAACATCTTTTTTTATCTTGTTTAGCCAAGTACATCTGAATTATTTTTCGTTTTTTAAATGTTTCTTCTTTTCATAATAAGGTTACGTTAAGGTTAAGGTTTAGGGTTGCCAGATCGTTTTCTCAAAAATACCGGACACCATTAAAGGTCCTAAATCGAACATCCTAAAATATCAGTTTAAATTTAGTAACGTGACCATGGGGGGAGAGAGGGGTTATGGAGTTCTAACATTGATTGTAGATTTTTGTAGCGTTAAAGATGCTAGTTTAATGTGACCCCCCTCCCAATCCAATGACGATTTAATGAAAATTTGTACGAAGAGACTAGAATAGAGTTATAACTATAAAATGATCATCACATATTATTTGGAAGGAAACCCCCCATGGAGTCGCCACTGTTTAAAATAGTAGTTTAAGAGCTTAAAATAGTTTAGTCCAAACTAATTTTTAAATTCAAAAACATGTTTTCTATTGAGAAATTATATAAATAAAATATTTTAAATTATTAGTAAAAAGCAAATAGTCAGGAACTGTCAGTGTAACCAGATCCTATTTGTATTCTTAAATACAATTATATATTATAATTATAAATTGTTAAATTATTACTTAATACAAATTATAATAATTATAATTATTCTACATGAAGTCCCATTTTGCTTAGTTATCAAAAGCGCCACGAAATGCATAATTGGTGATCTCAAAAGTTAAGCATATTATACGCGTAGAATATGTCAGAACGACGTGAACAATTATTATATTATCTCAAATTTTTATCAGCGTTAACATGCGATGATAATATTTGACATACAACTGCCAAATTTCAAACTTGATTGAATCTGTTGTACGGATATGACGTTTCTATAAAAATGTTCAATTTCAATTTAACCAGGTTCAATATTATGAAGATCAGGAAAATTTAGACATTGCTTAAATTTATTCATGAGATTGACGATTTTCAAATATCTGCCCAGTAGCAATTCTAGGGATTAAAATGTACATTGATATTTAATTTTTAACATACATATTTTTTAAATTTATGTATAAATCATTTATAGGTTAAACTTTCAAATATTTAAAAGTCACAAATGACTTTCAGCGTCACTTCGAGTCAGGCCTACTCGAGTTAACAGGAATTAACTCGACACCCAGTAGCAACAGTTTAAAATGGATTAGCCAATTTAGCCCATCAAATTTTTAAATGTAGAAAGACGTGTGCATTTAATCATTTAGTTTAAATTAGTTTTTAAGTAAAAGATATATCTTAAATTAAAAAATCAGAAAACCCTTGTGTAGGCCTAACTACTGATCAGATCGTATTAAATTTTGTATTCTCAATGATAATAATTTGCCAATACCGTTATTCTTTGTGTAAGGTTGCTGCATCACTACTTCGTTTTGTAATTTTTTTTAGAAAATCACTCATTTTTGGACCTCCGAGTACACATGATTAGATGTACTGAGAAATTTGCAAAAAATTCTGAAATATTTTTTTCATATATCTAACGCTTTCGCAAAATTACCCAGTACATTCGTCACTTAAAAAAGATTTTACATTATCTAAACTGTAAAATCCGTATTTAACAGTTCCGGAAATGTCCGGAAAATACCGGACATTTAGCATTACATAAAAATTCCTTATACCTGCAATGAAAATACCGGACATCTGCATGTCCGGTATTTGATCTAATTTTATACCGAACATTTGTCTCAAATACCGGATAGTCCGGTATAATACCGGACACCTGACAACCCTATAAGGTTACTTTTTACGTCTGTGCAGCTGGTTTTGAGAAAATACTGAAAATTGCTTATGGGGAATATAATATATTATATAGTCAACATTAATTAATGTGTTTAATAGTGTATAATTAATTAGAATGTCAGTATTTACCATCTCCATTTAGTAGGCCTATTAGTCTTTAAAAGTAAGCTTACTCAGAAAAACCATCAGTCATACTAAAGGGATTTCATTAAGCCTCGTGATGACATTATTTCAGTCAAGGATTATCTCATAATCCTCGAAAGTCCAAACAGTATAATTATGCCTGCTTCATCAGATAATCGTTTAACGACTGATAGCAAGCACATAAATAATAGAAAGATCTCAAATCATACAGTTTCGCTTAATTACTGTTGATGAATTTATAACAAATGTGAAAACATATGGAAAGAGGATGTCGGGGGTGAGGTGTGGTGGGGAAGTTGCAACGTGGTTGGAGGGGATCGAGACTTAGGGGGCTGGGGAAAGCAGGGATGGATTAACATATTTTAGGGCCCTATATATATTATTTTATTCTGGGGACCCCTATTTATTACTACCAGTGATGTCATTTCAGTTTTTGTCCGGGGAGGGGTTAAGGTTTCTTCCAAAGATATGTGATGATATTTTTTGATGAGGTTACCGTATCTTATCTGAGTCCTTTAATTTTTCATTTTACACAAAAAACTTAAATTCATTTAGGGAGCCTCTAACAATTTGGGGTCCCTAGGTTGCAACCTAGTCAGCCAAATAGTTGATCCGGCCCTGGACGAAAGGATAAAGTTAATAAAATCAATTCAACGAAGTAACTTTAGGGTCTAATTTTGGAAACAAAAATTAATATATCGTGTATATCAAAATTGAACAAAATATTGTTTTTATTTTCAGTCGCCAGAATGAGTCTTGCCTGTTTCATGCATCCAGCACGCTACTCCATATTCCTAATGACGTAACAAATGACGTCATGTACTTACCTAACACTTTCATTCCATCACCCACTCATTTAAACCAAGCGGCTCATTGCGAGGGATCTGAATATTGTCACATGGAAAAGTTACGTTTGCACAGATTTCCTTCCATGGAGTACTCTCCTCATCCAACCTTGTAGATGTGGATACATTACTGATTTTGCCAATTTTTCAGTTTGAACGTTTTTCTTGGTTTATCTCATTAGTGAAAAATTGAGGAGAAAAGGCAGCCTTTTCAGGAATAGCACAAGCAAATAAATTTGAGCCAATTATGACAATTTGGCTGTCAATTATGACAACCTTCCAGTAGTAGGCTATAGATGAAGGGCTAATTGTATATGCCAACAGTTACTGTTCATATATCTTCACTCTTTCACTTTGATAGTACTAAAAAAATGTTTAGTAGTATTATCATTTATAAACAAATATATATCTTTTATATAAATTCTAAAGACAAAATCAGGACTTTATTTCTGAAGTTTCAATTTCAGAATTTGTTTCAGAGTCGTTAAGCCAAACTTATAGAGGTCTTGGTACAAACTTACACAAAACAAGTCTGTCTTGCTGGATTTAGTCATTTGACCATTTTATTAAACCTATTGATACACTTATACCCTAAGCACAACACTGACATTTCTTAAACTCTTTAGAGTAAATAACAGCCAATCTTGTGATAAAATATGCCAAAAATTTCTTGGTATCGTTCTTGCTCTATACAAGGAAGGGGGGGGGGGGGGCGGACAAGTGTTAAGTTTCTTATAACTATATTAACATTATGCTAAGATTATATAATAGGTGCCATTGTCATTGAGTTTATTTGGCAAAATACGAATAATTCTGTTTTTACTATAGGCCTAGTTGTATTTATTATTATGCAATAATAGCCGTAACTTTATAATGAAGAAAAATCATTATTTCAAAAGGCTAATTTTAATATCCAAAATGTACAATCAATATTAGTATATATAATATTCATTCAGCAGATGACTGTACATGACAATACATTTGTAAATTAAGATCAAAAGAGCTTTAAAATTATTAAATAAATATAACCTATATTAAATGTTGTCATTGCAAACAAAAATTCAAAACTTAAGAAGAATGCAGAGTAGTTAAAATTTTACTTATTTAAAATCGGTTATCTGATAATGTGACACTGCTTCTGAGCTCTATTCTATTTAAAAGAAAACAGTATTTTCGTGCAAAAATAGTAGGCCTACTTATATAGATCAAAATAACAAACCTAGAAATTAAGTAATATATTGCCAGTCTAGTTTTTTTATATATTATAATTCAATGATTGCATCATTAACTAGTTCATTAATGTCCAATTACTTATAAATAAGTTAAAATAACAATCTTTAAAGCTACCGAGCATCAAACTTATAAATCTCCATCAAAAATCAACACTACTTCTTTATTAAAATATATTTTCAGTAAGATGTAAACTCTCCTCAAAATAATATCGTACAATTTCGCCACTGTTTGGCTGAGGCGCTGAAATGGCCAGACGATGATTATGGGTAAACAGATGGTGCGCCGCCGCCTCGCTGTGTGACACGCATGGGCTTTCATTCGATGATTTGCTCTAACGTTAACACTGCAGCTGCATTATACTGGCTGCATGTCGCATAATACATGGTATTACGCAAAGCCAAAACATGTACCGAGCTTGCTATTACAATAATTACACTGTAATTAGAGTCGCGCTATACTAAGTTACTATTGTTATATTCAGAAAACACTAGTTTTTACATTAATTAAGGAGTAATGTTTTGTAAGCATTGACTAGATTATAATAATTGGCGTAGTCACTGTTATACTATATTGTAGTCACTGTTAACTTCCTCGTAGTAAATATAGACATATAAGGGCCTAACTAACTGTTGCTGACTAATTATATTAATAATAAGAGCTGCGCAAGTTCGAATTTGTTGCAGAAAAATTATAATTAAAGATAAGGTAATCTACATTTATGTTTTAATATTATATGATAATATACTATATAAGCCTAGATAGGTTTAAGAAATATATATGCAAAGTCTTATGTCTCATTTTCATGTTTGGTTTATGAGCATACAATTTTCTGGATATCTTCTATGTTAGGCTATATTTTATTCTTGTAGTTTTGTTGAATATAAAATTGTAATGACGCTGTGTATACTACGCAATAATACTTTATATGCTTTACTGATTATACTGTGCAATAATGTAATTTAATTTTACTGTAGGATATAACTAAGTGACTATACTCATCACAAATAATGTCAAAGATGATACAGTAATAATAATTTGATCACGTTTTCAAGTGTTATTAAAACAAATTCTATAATAAGCTTATAAATCTCTCAAAACTTAACGTAATTTTATAAGCAAATTTGCATACGTTTATCTTTGTTAATAAATTTGGTATAAAGTAAAATCATGATAAAATTTAAGTATGTTAAATTTGACCGACCCCTTTTAAGTCATATTTTAAAAATCTGTTTAGTTAATATATGAGTTCTGCTATTTTATCTATTAACTAGGAATT